>JAVSCE010001231.1:0-157971 GCA_032199065.1 Smutsia gigantea
GCTGTACAACTCAGAGAAGACAAGTAGTGATTCTATAGCATCTCACTACACTGATGGACAGTGACTGTAATGGGGTTGGTGGGGGGGACCTGATGAAGGGGTAGTTTAATAACCTTAATATTGCACATGTAATTGTAGATTAATGATACCAAAATATATTATTAAAAAAAAAAGAACAAAGGAAAAACTGAAGGAACAAAACAGCAGCAGACTCACAGAACCCAAGAATAGACTAACAGTTACCAAAGGGAAAGGGACTGGGGAAGATGGGTGGGAAGGGAGGGATAAGGGGGGAAAAGGGGCATTACAATTAGCACACATAATGCAGTGGTGGGGGACATGGGAAAGGCAGTATTTATAGAGAAGACAAGTAATGATTCTATAGCATCTTACTATGCTGATGGACAGTCACTGTAGTGGGGTATGTGGGGGGGACTTGATAATAGGGGGTCTAGTAACAACCATAATGTTCAAGTGATTGTACATTAACGATATCAAAAATAAATAAATAAATAAAGTAACTCCCCAACTGAGTTTTGTTAGATTGGATTTCTCTTCCCAGCAACCCAGTTATTCCTAATACAACCTTAATCCAATCCCTATCATTCAATTTTTTGCTTTTGTTTGTTTTTATTCTTTTATTTTTCTTTTGGGCTACAAAGCAATGCTAGTAAATCCAGGTAACTCTGGTATCTTGCCCAACAACCAATTCCTTATAACCATTCTTTGGTAGCCCTTTAATGCTATCCAGCAACCAACTTACTTGCTTCTACATGAATACTTCCTACCCTGAATCTCTCAAACTTTTCTAACCAACCTGGAACTCCCAAAACTGTTCCTAATACTACTACCTCATCCTTAGCAAATGACTTTGTCACTAAAACAAGATGAAGGTTTATCTGTCTTGGGCTCCCTTAAATTTCTGTTCTTTTCAATTCAGAATTCTTTTCTTGAAAAAAAAAAAGTAACCTATTTTCTCTATGCCCTATCTTAGAATAAGATCTAATCTTCCCCGTTGCTAAACTTTCTAAGCTTTATTCTTTTTTTTATTAAAGTATCACTAATATACGATCTTATGAAGGTTTCACATGAACAACATTGTGGTTTCAACATTCACTCATATTATCAAGTCCTCACCTCCCACCCCCATTGCAGTCACTGTCTATCAGCGTAGTAAAATGCTATAGAGTCATTACTTGTCTTCTCCGTGTTGTACTGCCTTCCCCATGACCTACCTATATTGTGAATGCAAATTATAGTGCCCCTTAATCCCCCTCTCCCTCCCTCCCCACCCATCTCCCCCAACCCTTTCCCTTTGGTAACCATTAGTTCCTTCTTGGAGTCTGTGAGTCTGCTGTTATTCTGTTCCTTCAATTTTTAAGCTTTATTCTTTTGTGTTTGCCTTGTACCCATCAACCAGCTTTGCTGAATTTTAATATTATGTTACACAGTTTCAGACATATTAAAAAAAAAATTAAAACATCACAGATTGAGGCCTCCTATGTACCCTTCCCTCATTCTGTTCCCCTCCTTCTGCCGCACCCTAAGGAGTTATTTGTTTAAAATTCCCTACTTAAAAAACAGTAATCTTTTCTTTTCTCCTTTCTCCCCACTACTGAAATTTCTAAAATGAGTCATCTTTATTCCTATTGCCACTTTCTTCTACCCACTTTTCCTAAATCCTTTGTCAACTCTATAGATTAGGGTTAGAGGTAAAGACAATGGGCCAGAAATTAAGCCACAGGATAAAAAATGGATTTTACCTTATATAATATAGAAAAATTAACTCAAAATGGATCAAAGACATATACATAAGAGATAAAACCATAAAAGTCTTTGAAGAAAACATAGGATTTGGCATTGATTTCTTGCCTATGACATCAAAAGCACAGGTAGCAAAAGATAAACTAGATAAATTGGACTTCATGAAAATGAACAAGTTTTATGCACCAAAAGGTGAAAAAACAACCTATGGAATGGGAAAAATATTTGCACATCATAGACCTAATAAGGGATTAATATCGAGAATATATAAAGAACTCCTACAACTCAATTCGAAAATGGGCTGAAGATTTAAATAGGTATTTCCCCAAATATGATATAGGAATAGACAATAAGCACATGAGAAGATGGTTCATTAGGGAAATGCAAATCAAAACTATAATGAGAAACCTATTAGGATGCCCACTATCAAAACAAAACAAAACACAAAAACAAACAACAAATGTTGATGAAGACATAGAGAAATTAAAACCTTTGTGCATCATTGGTAGGAATATAAAAACTGGTGCAGCTGTCATGGAAAAATATGGTAATTCCTCAAAAAAATTAAACACAGAACTACCATATAAGTCATTTCCATTTCTTCTGAAAATAAGAAAAGTTGGGGAAGAAAATCACTGGGGAATATATATTTAAATTTGAGATAATCCTCCTCAGAGGATCACCGCTGATTGAATAATTATGAATTAACCTTTTCCCCTGCTATTTGGTTTTGCAGGGTCCATATGATGACTTTCCAGCTTTAATCAAGTAGTAAAATCAAACAGTAAAAACAGCCTACTTCCTATACAACCCTGCCCTTCCCCATCCTCAAATTTTTCTCTCAAACCCTGCTCACTCTAAACAGAGAAGCAGATTTTCATGCTTAATATTTATTGTGTATTTCTCTCCCTAAAATGTAATCAAAACAGAGATTTTTGGCTGTTTCGTTCACTGGTATATCCTCAGTACCAAAACACTGCCTGGTACCTGGTGGGCATCCATTCACTAAACATTTGTCCAAGGAATGAATTTGTAAATGGCCTTACAAATGGCCAGAGGTAATGGCATTATCCTCCAATGTAACTTGGTTTTAGGAAGTGCTTCTATTGGGCCAAAAACCAAATTTTATTGTTCTTTAGAGAACAAGACCTTTCTAAATTTTTGAAAACCCAAAGTACTAAACCTTATTTATCATCTCCACACCAATTCTACATGATTATTACTGCAACTATATCCATCCACTTCATATTCATGGTTCACACTTCAATTGGTCATCATAACATGCATGAAGAGACCTATAAAGATAAGACTTTCAAATATCAAAAACATGAAACAAGCCAAAAAATCCAAATTATGTGGATCCTATCCTTACTGCCTGAAGTTGAGTAAGAGACATGCAACATCAACACCATGATTGTCTACATAAAAAATCCTAGAAAAATCTAAAACAAAAAAAACTTAAAAACTGTTATAAATAAAAATTAAATGACTTTGATTTAAGGTCTTATACAAAAATCCATTGCATTTCTATACTCCCAACAAAAAAAATGAAAAGTGAAATTAAAAAAATACATTTACAACAGCATCACAAAACATGAAAAAATCAAATCACAATGAGATACTACTTCACACCCATTAGGATACTACAATGAAAAAGAAAAATCAAGCTTTAGCAAGGATTTTCAGCAAGTATAACTCTCATACATTGCTAATGAGAGTATAAAATGGTGCAACCACTTAGGAAAGTAGTTTGCTGGTTTCTTATAAAGTTAAATATTCATTTGCCATGTGACCCAGTAATTCCACTCTTAGGTATTTATCCAAGAAAAATGAAACCCCATGTCCATAAAAAGCAGTGTTTATATAGATATTTACAGCTTTATTTTTAAAAGACCAACACTAGAAATAACCCAAATTTTCTTCAACTGATGAATGAACAAACTGTAGTATATCCATTCAGTGAAATAGTATTCAGCAATAAGAAGAAACAAACTGCAAATACATGCAACAACATGGACAATTTTCAAAAATATTATACTGAGAGAAAAGAAGCTGGGCACAGAAGAGTACATACTGCATGATTCTTTTTAAACAAAAACAGACAAAATGAATGATTCTTTTTAAACAAAATCCTACAACAGACAAAACTAATCTATACTTCTAGAAATCACATAAGTGGTTGGTTGCAATGGCGTCAGGGAAGGAAGCTGACTGCAAAAGGACACAAAGGAACTTTGTGGGGAAATTAAAATGTTCTACATTTTGGTTTGGGTGGTGGTTAAACAAGTTCATTCATTTATCAAAAATCATCAATCTGTGCACTTAAAATGTGTGATTTTTAAAACAAATAAGCGAAACAGAAATAGACTCATAAATAGAGAACAAAGGGGGAAGGGGTGGGCGAAATAGGTGTAGGGGATAAAGGGATATAGACTTTTAATTATAAAATAAATAAGTCACAGGGATGAAGAATACAGCATAGGGAATATAGTAAATAATAGTGTAATAACTTTATATGGTGAAAGATGGTAACTATGCTTATCATTAATTGCTTATTATGGTGAACATTTCATAATGTATAAAACTGTTGAATCACTATGTTGCACAACTGGAATTAATACAGTATTGTATATCTACACTTCAATAGAAAAAATTTTTAAGTGTAAATTTTATTGTATGGACATTATACTACAATAAATAGATTTTTTAAAATCTTGATTATTTGGATCCTCTTCTCACCAGACAAACCCTTCTCCCACCCCCTTCTATCAAGCAGATCTAGTTGCAAAAGAAAGGGCTGAAAGTACCTTCAAGAAAGATACAAAGGATTCAAGAGTATGTTTCTATTCTATTTAATCCTGATAAGAAACCAGTCTAGTATATTTAACCTGCTTAATCAGAATGGCAGAAACCACAAGTATACAGTTCTCTCAAAACAGGGAAATCACAGCTCTCTACATGGTTCAGCATCTCAGGGCTACTGTGAAATATGCAGTGCAGTATTTACAACGTGATGGGCCAACAGCAGAGAAGGCACTGACTGGCAATCTGAAAGACTGAAAGCCTAAAACGCTTTAATAACAAGTGCACTTGTCCCATATTCCTAGCTCGTGGTTTTCATGCTAGCCTGATAAGAAGTGGTTTGTTTGCTGACAGCTTAGAGGATTTATGAGAAGGGATTAGTCCTGGCCTTGCTGTTGAGAAAACTCTGGCCAAAGCCTGACAATGACCCATGGCCTTGGAAAGGGGTTTCAGATGAGCCTGAAGACAAAACCAGTTCATCATAAGGAAAAAAAGAATGCTGCCTACTGTTTTCCAACATAAAGGTAGGAAAATCAGCCTAAAAAGAGAACTTCCAAATTCATTACCATTTGTCTGGTTGACAAAAATTACCTTAACCACGTTCTGCATGAATCTGGATTCGAAAAACCAGTGAATGTATAAAGCACATCAAATTATATATATTTCAACAGGCCCCAGAGTCCTTTCAAATTCTTTGATTTTGTTGAACTCTGGGTCTAATGACTATTACTTGGAATAAATGGGTCCAGAGCTCAAGCTGAAGACGTTCCTGCTCCATTAAAAATTGTTTCTTTTTAATATGAATGAGATTCAATCAATTGGCATTTATGGAGCAGCTACTTAGAAGTGCTGTGTTATGTAACATGGAGCCTAAGATAAAGATGACAGAACACTTGCCCTCAAAAATATCTTACAGTCTAGGTGGAAAAGAGAATTATCACATAGTATGGTGTGATAAATGCTATGACACAAATACATACAAAGTTTTGGGAAACAAGGGCTCCCCACAGAATGAAACTTCTGATTCCTGAAGTAGAACTAGAAGTTCTTTGATCAAAAATGGCAGAGAAAGGTGTTCCAGGCGGAGAAAAAGTATATACAAGCACACTGATATGAGACAATAGCAGATATGAAACACTAGGGCACATGCAGGGTACCCAAGTACTTCGGTTTGGTTGAAATAAAGTAGCGGTAGCAGATGAAGCTAAGAGAAAACAGATTGCAATGGGATTCTGAAGGACTGTGTGTCTTAAAATTAAGGAACCAAAATTTAATCCAGAATATAATGGGAAATAATTAAAATATTTTAAGTCAGAGTCTGATATCATGGTGTCATTTTAGAAAGATTAAACTGGCAGCAAAGAAAACAGTCTGAAGATATTCTAAACCAGAAGCAAGAAGACCAGCTGGGAAATAACTGGAATGATGCAGGTGATAAATGATAAAATGATAAAGTCCAACAAGGCAGAGATGTGGGGATGGAGAAAAGGAGAGAGGATATTTTTAAGAGGAATCATTCACAGGACTTCTGACTTCAGGATAAGTGAAAAGGAGAGAGTATAGGACAATTCTGTTTCACCTTCAGCAATTGAATTGATATTATATTAGACATCACCAAGAAATGGTATTATCAAGAGACAGCCAGGGTTTAGATAGAAAGATAAGAACTATTTCAGACATGCTGATTAAAATATGAGTATTGGACTATAGTGCACAGAACCTTGAAAAGCGATAATATTTAAATCCTATGTCAGTATTACAGGGCTGAAGGGATGGGAGATAATGAGGGACTATAATAGAGAAATCTTAAGAAGGAAATTCCAGGAAAAATGGTCTAAATCTCATAGATGAACTGGAAGAGATCATTTCTGCCTCCCCTCTCACAGTAAATACTTGCAAAGCAATTCTAATAAATTCAGGCAAAATTTCATCTTTAATTTTTCCCAAGAGGCCTACAAATATTGTAAGGCAAGTTCAAAGTTTGAGAAAGACTGGGTTTTGACCATTTTCTAAGCTTCCCTACTTTCACATAGCATAGAGAATATATACATACTAGGGAGTAGGTTCTGGGCTTACTTTTCTCAAAAAGACCCACTTAAACTGAAGAGAAGAAAAGTCTCAGTCTAGTAAATAGTAACACGCAAAACACAAGGGCAAAGAGAAGAGATTCCATCTGGATAACAGTTCCCTTTCCATAAAATCAATTCCCAGTGCAATTTGTTTGTAATGTTCCACTCCAATTATTCTCCTTCCAAAGAAATACAACCCTTCTCCACTTTTCCATACACCCTATTTGGGGGAGAAGGGAAGGGGGACTAAAATGGATTTTGTTTTGCTGCTACACTCAAATTTTTTATCTACATTAAAAAAACCTATCTGTTTTCATAAAGATTAATGGCATATTCTGGATTACAAAACACAAAGCCATCAACAATTGACAAAAAGAAGAGGTAGTAGTAGTGTTCTATTACTTTAAAATAGTGTCCTCTTTTGACCAGCCTTCCTCGTTCTAGTCTTCAAATCCTCACAAAGTTCTCCCTACTCACTCCTACCACTCCAAGAACACATCCTCTAGGGAAGAAGAGGTGGCTGGGGGGAGATGGAAGATAAGAATCTTTTTTATAATATATTATATAAGGCATAGGAGAGATGCAGAGAACTAGTATCATAAACCAGCTGGTAATAAAAATCCTCACTTTACAGACAAAATTTAGAAAAAGTAAGCCCTCTGGCCTCTGCATATAACCAATTCACTAACGAAGAAGTCACCAAAATTTTCCAAAATTTTCAAATGCCAAGATGATAATATGTTACATGCTGACAGTCAAATCTTTGCTTAGAGATCTAATAGGAGACCCCAACATAGTATTTGAACACCTAAACACTAGAAATATTTCTGAGGGAAATCTAACCCAACTGAAAATTTTTTCACCTCCTAATGTGAGGAAGGAGATTAAACCTAACCAGAACACTAGGACATACTTTCTCAACCAGAGAGATACTGCCCCTGAGGAGGCAAAAAAAAATCTTAAAATATTATGATGGTTTGTGTTCCAACAAGGGCAATTGTACACAAACAGATGTACAGTATACTTCTAGTATTAAAACTTCATGTGGGTGAGAAAATTAGGGACAAAATGTCTTAAAAGGGTCTTTAGGAAACAATAATAAAGAAAAAGGTTGAGAAACACTGTTTAAAGATCAAGGGTCAACAGATCTCTGCAAAGATCCAAATAGTAAGTATTTTAGGCTCTGAATGTGTACAGTCTGTCACTAGTCAACTCTGCCACTGTAGAATGAAAATAGCCATAGATGATATGTAAAGGGTGGCTATGTTTCAATAAAACTTTACTTATGGACAATAAAATTTGAATTTCATATAGTTTTCACATCCAAAATATTGTTTAGTTGATGTTTTCAACCATTTAAAAATGTAAAAACACAATTGTCCATCAACTGACAAATGGATAAATAAAATGTGGTATCCATACAGTGGAATATTAATTGGCAATATATAAAAGCAAGTATTGACTCATACTACAACATGAATAACTCTTGAAAAATTATGCTAAGTGGAGGAAGCTAGTCACAAAAGACCACATATATATTGTATAATTCCACTTAAAGGAAATGTCCAGAAGAGGTAAATTTACAGAGGCGGAAAGTAGATTAGTGGTTCTTTGGTTAGGGCAGGGGGTAAGTGGGAGGGAGTGGCTGGGAGAAGTAGAGGCTGATAAAGTTTCTTTTGGGGTAGATAAAAAATATTCTAAAATTAGTAGTAAACTATTCAACTCTGTGAATATAGTAAAAACTACTGAACTGTATTCCTTATATTAGTGAAATTTATTTTATGTGAATTATATCTCAATAAAGTTTTTTTTTCAATAAAGTTTTTTTTTTAAAGGTTAAAACCATCCTTAGCTCACAGACTATACAAAAACAGGAGGTGGCTCTGATATGGGCTGCAGTCTGAGGTTTGTCAACCCCTATTCTAGATATATCAGTTCAGCAAATATGATCTTAAGAGAAGAGAATATGAACTAACATCTTAGAGAAGTCAGATATTCTGAGTAGAAGAGGAAATATTTTTCACAACCCTGTAGGAAAACAAATGTTACTCACAGTCATTATGCCATAAGAACTGCTATCCAGTTACCATGCACACTCAACAACTAAAACAGACACTCAAACTTTAGAGTAAATGAGAATCATCATGTGGGAAGGAGTTGTTAAGACAGACTGCAGAGCCTCAATCACCCCTGGAGCTTCTGAGATGGCATCTGAGATGATGATGGAAACCTGCATTTCTAACAGGTTACCCCATGATGCTAATGCAGCTGATTTGGGGGCCACACTCTGAAAACTACTGATCTTTAAACTATTTACTGCAGTCATACTTGAGTAATATATCAGATATAAACATTTAAGGAAAACTGAAGATACACCTTCTCTTACTCATTATAGTGAGTCTCGGTCTTTGGCTCCTAAAGCAGTTTAACAAATATTTTCTTTCAGTGTGTAATGTGGCTACATGTAGTCATAAAACCTCCTCATCCTTCCTTAAAACTGAAACTGACTATTCAGAAACCATCAAAGCCCTAAATACATTTCTGGGGCACAGGTACATAGACAAAGCTCTCAGTGTTTCCCAGAGGCTAACTAACACCATTTTCAAAGAAAGTCGAGGCAGTGAAAGGAAGTGAAACAAAAATACTCTAAACCAATGAATCACAACGCAATAGTGTTTATGTAGAGGACCTGACATGACTTTATCTACAGAAAACAAGAACCTTGGGCTAGACCCTTGGAGCTAAAGAGTTCTGTATAACACCTTGTAGCTTTCCACCTTCCTCCACCACCATAAATCAAGTTATTAAAAAGCCTAAAGGAATCACCCATGCAGGAGAACTCCAAATAATTTATTAGATACTCTGTCTTCAAGGAGGGAGCCCACTTGACTCCCCACTTGTTGAGTGTGGGTTACACATGGTGACTTCCCTCCAAAGAATACAGTATAGAAAGGGGGGAAAGAGTAACTTTATAGTGGAAAAATCTGACAAATACTCTCAATCAGGTGAACAAGGTCAACCTCAACAACAAATCACGTAAACAGTATGTACTTTTGATGTAATGAGATAAAAATGTTACTTTACCTCTGTGATCCTTCTTCCCTGTAACTCCAGTCTAATCACAAGGAAATTATCAGATAGATACCAATTGAGGGCATTCTACTAAATAAATATCTAACACCTCATAACTGCTGATGTCATCAAAAACAAGGAAAGTCTGAGAAACTGATATTGGCTGAGAGGTGCTTCAAGAGTTACGATACCTAGATGTAATGTCTCCTGGATGGGCTTCTGGAACAGAAAAAGGACATCTGGCAAAAATTAAGGAAACCTGAATAAAGTACAGGAGTTAATTAATAATGTCTTAGTATTGGTTCAGTAATAGTAACCAATGTACCATATTAATTAGTTAAGAGCTTAACCAATAAATAAATGTTGAGTGTTTCCTGACTGTTCCATCCAGCTGTTCCATCTCTCTCTCTCTCCTTGGGCTTCCCTATTCCCTGAGACACAACAGAAATTAGCCCAGTTAATAACCCTACAGTGAGTGGTCTCTTAAGTGTTCATGTGAAAGGAAGAGTCACACTTTAAATTTTTAAAAAAGCTAAATCATCTCCTACTTTAAATCAAAAGCTAGAAATGAGTAAGCTTACTGAAGAAGACATGTCCAAAGACCAGACAGACCAAAACTAAGCCTCTTGCACCAGTTGGCTAAGTTGTAAATCCAAAGGAAAAGTTCCTGGAGGAAACTAAAAGTGCTACTCCAGTGAATTCATTAATGGTAAGAAAGTGAAACAGCCTTATTGCTGAGAGGGAAAAAGTTTCAGTGGTCTAGATGATGATCAAAACAGCTACAATATTCCCTTAACCCAAAGCCTAATGTAGAAAGCAAGGCCTTAACTCTATTCAATTTCAGGAAGGCTGAAAGAGATGAGGAAGCTGCAGAAGAAAAGTCTGAAGGTAGCTGAGGCTGGTTCATGAGGTTTAAGGGAAAAACCGGTCTCCGTAACATAAAAGTGCAAGGTGAAGAGGCAAGTGCTGATGTAGAAGCTGCAGAAAGTTATCCAGAGCCCTAGCAAGGATCATTAATGAAGTGGCTACACTAAACAACAGATTTTCAATGTAGATGAACAGCCTTCTGTTGGAAGAAGATGCCATCTAGAACTTTCATAGCTAGAGAGAAGTCAGTGCCTGGCTTCAAAGCTTTAAAGAACAGGCTGACTCTCTTGCTAGGGGCTAATGCACTGGTGACTTTAAGTTGAAGCCAATGCTCATTGACCACTCTGAAAATCCTAGGGCCCTTAACAATTATGCTAAACCATAATATAACTAGGTCATGGGGATGGTAGTATAGAATGGAGAATACAGCCAATGATTCTGTAGTATCTTCCTATATTGATAGATAGTAACTGCAGTAATTGGGGTGAGGATTTAATAATGTGTGTAACTGCTGAACAACTGTGTTGTATACTTGAAACCAACTTAAAGATTATGTATCAACTATTTTTCAATGAAGAAAAAATAAAAAAAAAAGAATTATGCTGAATCTACTCTACCTGTGTTCTATAAATGAGCAACAAAGCCTGGATAAGAGCATACTTGTTTACAACATGCTTTACTGAGTATTTTAAGTCCACTCTCAAGATCTGCTCAGAAAAAGATTCTTTCAAAATATGACTGTTCACTGACAATGCACCTGGTCACCAAAGAGCTCTGGAGATGGACAAGTAGAATGTTGTTTTCAGGCCTGCTAACACCATATCCATTCTGCAGCCCATGGATCAGGGAGTACTTTCAACTTTCAAGTTTTATTATTTAAGAAATACATTTTATAAAGCTATAGCTGCCATAAAGAGTGATTCCTCTGATGGATCTGGGCAAAGTAAGCCAAAAACCTGGAAAAGATTCACAATTCTAGATGCCATTATGAACATTTGTGATTCATTATCAAAACTAACAGGAGTTTGGAAGAAGTTGATTCCAACCCTCACGGAAGACTTTCAGGGTTCAAGACTTCAGTGGAGGAAGTGACTGCAGATGTGGTGGAAATAGCAAGCAAATTAAAATTAAAAGTGGAGTCTAAAGATGAAAGTGAACTGCTGCAATCTCATGATCAAACTTTAACTGAGAGGAGTTGCTTCTTATGGATGAGCAAAGGAAGTGGTTTCTTGAGATGGAATCTGCTCCTAATGAAGATGTTGTGATTTCTGAAATGATAACAAAATGGTAATAGCACAAAAATAGACACACAGATCAATGGAAAAAAGTAGAAAGCCCAGAAATAAACCCAAGCTTATATGGTCGATTATTCTATGACAAAGAAGGCAGGAATATACAATGGAGAAAACACAGTTTCTTCAATAAATGGTCTTAGGGAAAATGGACAGCTAGATGCCAAAGAATGAAACTAGACCACTGTCTTATACCATACACAAAAATAAACTTGAAATGGATTAGACCTGAATTAAGACCTGAAACCATAAAACTCCTAAGAGAAAACATAGGCAGTAAACTCTTGGACATCGGCATTAGAAATTTTTTTCCGGATATGTTTCCCCAGGCAAGGGAAACAAAACCAAAAATAATCAAGTGCGACTATATCAAAGTAACAAGTACCTCATTTACAGAGGAACTGTTCATGAAAGGAAGAGTCAACGGATACACCAAACTTCACTGCTGCCTTATTTTAAGAAAATGCCAGGGCCACTGCAGTCTTTAGCAACCACCAGCCTGATAACAGCAGTCATCAATATCATGGCAAGAACCTCCACTAGCAAAAAGATTAGGACTTGCTGAAGGCTCAGATGATGGTTAGCATTTTTTTTAGCAATAAAGTATTTTAGAATTAAGGTCTGTACATTGTTTTTTTAAACATAATGCTATTGCTCTATTAATAGATTACGTACAGTGTAGTATAAACATAACTTTTATATGCACTGGGAAACAAAAAAATTCATTTGACTCACTTTATTGAAATATTTACTTTACTGCGGTAGTTGGGAATGGAACCGACAGTATTTCTGAGGTATGCCTATAAATGTCTGCATATTCTTCCACAGGCAGACCTGTAACTCCCAGTTATATACAGTAATGAGAATTACTAATTGTGAAAGCATACATTTTTCTGGATTACTTAAATATATAACCCTAACATCCCCCCCTCCCACTTCTCCTTCCTGTTTTTGTCCAGTGTGAAGCAGGAATATCTAATTATCAAAAGTTCTCAGTGACAATAATTAATAATTACATTTTCTTGACTGACTTGTACCGAACATTTCTTCTTTCTACACAAATTCTACCTGTTATTTGAGTCCTTCTTTCTCTATAAACATGTTTCCAAATACTCTTCCACTGTTTTTTCCTTTTTTTATATAACTTATAATCTGTTATATAAGCTATCACATTCTGTGTAATACAGATCTAGTATTTCATGAGTTTTGTCTCCAAATAAGATACGCACTTCTTTAATATGTACTATGGTTTCTACTCTCAAAATTTGAACACTTACTATATATTACTCATGGCTCATAGTTGCTTACAGAAACTAACTCTGGCTGATTTAAGCAAAAGATGAAAGGTTAGTGGGTGACTCACCAAACTCCCAGGAAGTATGGAGAATGAGGCTCAGAAAAAAAGCAGGCATAGCAAGAGGTTATACAACCAGAACCACTTAGAAAAATCATGCCCCATTATGAGTCTGGGAAAGACAGTGCTGCCTCTGCCACTGGACCACTGATGCCACTGGAGACTAGACAGTGCTGTTACCACTACCACTATGAACAATTTTCCACTGTCTCTTGGCATTAAGGACCAACTGAAAATATCAGGGATGATATATCTGGTTGGTGAAGCTTGCTTGGGTCAAGGTCAAACTCTTGTTGCTAAGAGAGCTGGTAAAGTCAACATCTGACATTTTCTGATTTTACAGTAGACATTGGATTTTGAAGGTGAGGAATTCTCCCAAACGTCAGAGTCTCTAACTGTTAGCCAACAAAAAAAGACAAATGTTCACTGTATGTGTTGAATTATTCCATCTCCCAAAGTATTAAGGGTTTATCTATGTAAAATACTATATTCTAATAAAAATAGTATCTTAGGAGAAAAAAATTTTATTTAACCAAATTAACAAAAAGAAGTAAAAGCAATTATTTTTATATGTGGATAATGATATTTGAATTTCTCAGTACCTTAAACCTAAGTACTGTCACTTAGACAAAGTAGCAGCCAGTTACATCCAAATAGAAGCAAACGTATAAACAATTCTGTACAAAAATGGAGGAGACAGATTTGGTAAAGAAAAAAAATCTAGCAGCTTTTAAAATTTCATTAATCATTTTAAAAGATATGCATGTCATACACTGGGGATATATACAGAACCTCAGAGTCTAATAACAGGAAGCAGGCATGAAAACTGTAATAAAACATTATGGATGCTAAATACTGCCATGAGGGGTTCAAAGGAAAGATGCCAGGGCCAGGGTGGGGTGGAATGACACAAAGTCAGAAAAGGCTTTGTTGAAGAGGTATTCTTAAGCATCTTGAATAAGATGAGTAGCACAGAAAAAAGGCAAGGGGAGAAAGAAAAATAAAATTAAAATACCACCCCAACACAAGGGAGCCCTAGTTCTATTTATCACTCCAAACAGAAGTGAAAATAAAAATTGTATGAATGCATATCAAAAACAAAAGACGAGACGTTAGTCAAGTTGGATCACAGGGATTTATTTTCCTAAAACTAAAAGCAAAATATGGGTATGGTAGATTGCAAAAAAAAAAAGTCACAAATTATTCTTGAGCCCCCTCCCTTATTTGCAATTCTCTAATCAAGAAGCGGAATTCTACTTCTTTACCACTTGAATTTGTGCTGGCCTTGTGACTTGCTTCAGCCAATAGAAAGTGGAGGAAGCAAAGCAGTGTCAGTTCTCTGCCTGAGGTTCAAGAGGCCTGGAACACATCCCACACCTCCTCTTGGGCAAGGACAGCACTGTGTGAATAACCTTTATATAGCTTGTTAGAGAATGGAAAACCACCTGGAGAAGGTGGCTCAGTTGTCCCAAGGTAACCCTAAGTCTGGCCCAGATCGCCAGAACCATGTAGCAGCACCCAGCCTAATCTGTTAATTCTCAAATTAATTGCTAAATAAAATCTAAGTAAATAAGAGGTTGTTTTAAGCCAGTAAGATGGAGTGCTTGTTATACAACAAAAGCTAAGGTAATGTACTTGGTGAATATGTGGACAGAGAAGTTTCTAAATTAAAAGTGTATATTCACCATTACAGAGTTTTTAAAGTAGAAAACTAATGAATAAGAACTTTCATTAGTATATTTTAGAAAATGTCCATAACTCCTGCAATATTAAAAAAAAAAATGGATGACAGGTTGTCTGAAAAGTATATATGCTCAAATATTTATCAGCTGTAGAACAGTTAAATAGATTCTCAAATGGACTATTACAGAGCAATGAAAATGAATTACAACTATGTGCAATTATGCACATGACTCTCACAGGCTCAAAAGTGTATGCCTCCCCATTTACATAAAAATTAATAACAGGCAAAACTAATGTATGCTGTTTGAAGTCTGCATAGTGGTTAGCCTTAGGGACCTGTGACTAGAAAGCAGTAAAAGGGAAGTTTCCAAAGGCTAGTAACATTTTGTTTCTTGATCTGGGTGCCGGTTATATGTGTGTGTTCAAATTGTGGAAATTCACTGAGCTGTACGCTTATAACCTGTGCACTTTTTCTGTGTATAATAAAACCTTCTTTAAAAGTACATATTTTTATCTTTATTTACATACACATTGTTGTACTCACAAAGTGTTATTAAAACCTTCAAACATACTCCAAAACAGAAAAAATAATATATGATGCTGTATTTTGACTGGCATCTTTACTGATTTTTCAGCTTAACACTTCTTGGTCAAAATATATGGCCTTTTTTTTTTTTTTAACCAAAATCTACCCCTTCCCCGTGTAAACATAACCACCTATCAAACCTAAACAGTTCTGGGGAAAAAAAATTCAGGAAAACAGGAACAAGCATGGTTTAAGTACATGTGTATATGACATCTCCCGTGGCCCTCACTGGAATCAAAGAAAGAGTCTTTTGCCCTACTTGTTATTTTCTAAAAGCAATAAACTGATATATGCAGACTGGGGGTTGGGGCAGCTCACTTACAAACAATCAAAAGTAGTTTCTCCTTTAAAAATGAACAATCTAAAATACAAAGCATACAGCTAGAGTTCACAGGCAGATGCTGAGAAAGACTGAGGAGAGGGAAAAGAGGACAGTGATTGAAAAAACTGAGCATATAGGCATTCTCTCCTAAAACAAGGATCCAAGGGGCTCTCCACTAGGAAAGTCCCAATGGCCAAATTCAGAAGAACCAATTGCATTTTCCTATTTCCTTTACATATTTTCACTCAATAGTCATATATATATATATATATTCACATATATTCTGAGTGTTATTATTACCTTTCCAAAGGTTATCACTCCTTGAGTTTTTCTTTTTTATTCATTCAAACACTCTTTAGGGTGAAGAAATGTAAGATTAGCACTGAGAAGATCCGCTTGAATCAACAACACAGATGCTAACACATATACAGCATCTAATGATGTAGTCTAACCATCATGTATTTCTATTGCTATTATTCTATAGAAAAAGTGAGCCAATAATGTCACATTAGTGAAATTTACATTTGTCCCAGTATTTCTCTCTTTTTCTGTTTGGATTGGAAGAGAATAGAAAACGGTCTCTCCATCTGTTCAGTCCAGAACTGACACATGACCCTAGACTTGAGTAAATGAAGAGATACGCCACATTCTTATTCTTCGGTGGTAAGTTAGTATTATGTAGAGTTAATGACAATGCAATATATTACATTATTAAAAAGACCATTTCTCCCTCAAGTCAATAGTTAATGTAATTTCATTCAACAGCTGAATTGGATTTTAGGATGACTATAACAAAACATTTAAAAAACTAGTCTAGAAAGAAAGAATAAACTTCTTAAAATAGCCTAATGTTTACACGGCACTTAGCATGTTACAAAGCATTAAAAGGTCTTTATATATATTAATGCATTTAATCCTGACAAAAACCCTATGTTGTATATATTACTATCACCCTCATTTCACAGATGATACTGAGGTCTAGAGAAGTTAAATATGCATTAAGTCATCTAGCTGGTAAGTGGTAGAGCTAGCATTCAATTAGGCAGTCTCACCCCAAGTTAAGTTCTTAACTATTGTGCTGTCTCCTCCTAGACATTATGTTTCAAAGGCCTCCAACAGGTCATTATAAGTGTGATATAGTAATGTAAAAGATGACTGGACTGACAAGCCCAGAAACAGACCCAAATATTTAATTATGATAAAAATGGCATCTCAAATCATTGAAAAACTATGAATAATATTCATTCAGTAACAATAAGAGGACAACTGACTCTCCAATGGGCCTAAAAAAAAAAGATTATTAGAATCCTATAGCACACCAAAATAAATATCAGATGGATTAAGGAAACTAAACTTCCAACCAAAATAATTTAGAGTTAAGAAAAATACAGGTTAATATTTTTATAATCTTGGGGTGAGGAGGTTCTTTTTAAATTAGACATGCAGCAACTGAAGGGTCATTAAAAAAAAGACTGACATTTCATTAAATACAAACTTCTGTAAGACCAAAAACACACAGGTAAATTTTAAAAAGATGTCAATTCTCCCCACAGTGCAATTCCTAATAAAATCCTGCCAAGGTTTTTTGTACATATAGTTAAGCTGACTCTAAAATTTAAATGGAAGGGTATCAGCCTAAGAACAATTAAAACAATCTTGACAAAGAAAAATAAGGTGGGAGGAATCACTCTACCCTACATTAAGGCTTATTAAATAGCTACAGCAATCAAGACAATGTGGTACTGGCAGAGGAAAAGACACATAGATCAAAGGAGCAGAGAAGAGAATCCAGAAATAGAAATACACAAGTTGACTTTAAGAGTGGTCTGGGGAGATTCAAGATGGCGGAATGAGAGGTGAGACAGAGAATTCCTCCCTAAACCACATATAGTGTTAAAATATAGTTAATACAACTAGACCTAAAACAGCAACAGGAAAGAAGGTTGCACCAGACTGCATGCAGACCTCATGAAACAGGGTAACGTATGAAAGCCTTGATCCAGCAGGACCTGAGCCCTTTCCCCACCCCAGCTCACCAGAGCGGGGAGGGGGTGTAAGCCTAGAACTGCTGAACACCCAGCCCTGGAAGTCTGCTTTGGACCACAGATCTACATTGTGTGGTGCTCTGGAGGTTGCTGGGGTTGGGGAGCTGGGACAGGCGGAGAGCTTGAAAGACTGAGATTCTGGCCGTTTGTGGAGGACGGGGATCCACATCCAGCCGCTCTGGGGCAAAGGAAAGGCAGGTGGTCTGAGAGGCTTCCTAGCAGCAAGAGGGCTGCTGAAGGGGCGGGGTTTGCATGGAGCTTGCTATGGGGGAGAAAGGATAGGTGACCAAGTTTCTCTGGGGGCACTGTGCCCAGTGGGTTGGGAACTTTGAGGAGCTTCAGGCGCCCCATCCTCCTGGCTGCCTACTCAGCTCCGAAGCCCCCACAGTGACACGCAGCCTGCTGTACTTTCCTACTGGCCTAACAGCACCTGCTCGCAAAGCGGCAGTCACTGTGCTGGCATCAGGCCAGCCAGAAGCCCCACCTACAACAGCTAGAGACGCTAAGAACATAGGCTTACACCTGTGTGCTCAGCCCCCTGGCTCTGATACAGGAGACAGGCACTGCAGCCGGAAATCAGAAAAGAGCTCTTTCCTGCCCCAAGAATCCAGTACTGCTCCCTTACAACCCCCAACCTCACTCTAGGGGCAGAGCAGCTCCAGAGGCTAGAGCTCCTGGGCACTAGAGGGCACCACATAGAATTATGAAATGTCGAAGGAATCATGTTCAGACCAAAATATAACAAACCCCAGAAAAAGAACCAAATGAAATTGAACTCACCAATTTTCCTGAAGGAGTGCTTAAAATAATAATTATAAACATGCTCATGGAGGTACAGAGAAATATTCAAGAACTCAGGGAGGAATTTAAGACAGAGAGGCAATCACTAAGAAACTCCATATCTGAAATGAAACATACAATGGAGGGATTTAAAAGCAGATTAGATGTAGCAGAAGAGACGGTAAATTGAAGAGAAATTAGAGAAGAGGAAAAGAAAGAATCTGAGGCACAAAGAGAAAAAGGAATCTCTAAGAATGAAAGAATACTGAGAGAACTGTGTGACTAATCCAAACAGAACAATATTCACATAATAGGGGTACCAGAAGAAGAAGAGAGAGAAAAAGGGATAGAAAGTGTCATTGAGGAGGTAATTGCTGAAAACTTCCACAATCTGGGGAAGGAGATAGTCTCTCAAGCCATGGAAGTGCATAGATCTCCCAACACAAGGGACCCAAGGAAGACAACATCAAGACATATAATAATTAAAATGGCAAAGATCAAGGATAAAGACAGACTTTTAAAAGCAGCTAGAGAGAAAAAAGATCACATACAAAGGAAAACCCATCAGCCTATCATCAGACTTCTCAACAGAAACATTACAGGCCAGAAGGGAGTCGCAATGAAGCAGAAGTGCCCCGAACCAAGAATACTCTACTCGGCAAGGGTATCATTTAAATTTGAAGGAGGGATTAAACAATTTTCAGATAAGCAAAAGATAAGAGAATTTACCTCCCACAAACCACCTCTACAGTGCATTTTGGAGGGACTACTATAGACGGACATATTCCTAAGGCTAAATAGATAAAGTAGAGCAATTAATTACTGAAGCAGATCAACTACCACAAAGTCAATCAAGGGATAGACAAAGACTACAGAATATAATATCTAACATATAAAGAATGGAGGAGGAAGAAAAAGGAGGAAAAAAAAAGAACCTTTAGATTGTGTTTGTAATAGCATAAGAAGTGACTTAAATTAGACTGTTAGATAGTAAGGGAATTACCCTTGACCCTTTGATAACCACAAATCTAAAGCCTGCAATGGCAATAAGTAAATACCTATCGATAATCACCCTAAATGTAAACAGTCTGAATGCACCAATCAAAAGACACAGAGTCACTGAATGGATAAAAAAACAAGACCCATCTATATGCTGCGTACAAAAGACTCACTCCAAATTCAAAGACATACACAGACTGAAAGTGAAGGGATGGAAAAAGATTTCATGCAACTAATAGGGAGAAAAAAGCAGGAGTTGCAGTATTGTATCAGACAAAATAGACTTCAAAACAAAGAAAGTCACAAGAGACAAAGAAGGACCTTACATAATGATAAAGGGGTCAGTCCAACAAGAGGATATAACTATTTTAAATATCTATGCATCCAACACAAGATCACCTACATATGTGAAACAAATACTAACAGAATTAAAGGGGGAAACAGAATGCAATGCACTCATTTTAGGAGACTTCAACACACCACTTACTCCAAAGGACAGATCAACCAGACAGAAAATAAGTAGAGACAGAGGCACTGAACAACGTATTAGAACAGATGGACCTAACAGACATCTAGAGAACACTTCATCCAAAAGCAACAGGATACACGTTCTTCTCAAGTGCACATGGAACATTTTCAAGAATAGATCATAAACTAGGCCACAAAAAAGAACCTCAATAAATTCAAAAAGACTGAAAGTACCATCAGCTTCTCAGATCACAAAGGTATGAAACTAGAAATAAATTACACACAAAAAAACGAAAAAGCCCACAAACACATGGAGGCTTAATAATATGCTCCTAAATAAACAGTGGATCAATGACCAAATAAAAACAGAGATCAAGCGATGTATGGAGACAAATGACAACAATAACTCAACACGGCAAAATCTGTAGGACGCAGCCAAGGCTGTGCAAAGAGGGAAGTATATTGCAATACAGGCCTCCCTCGGGATAGAAGAACAATCCCAAATGAACAGTTGAAACTCACAATTAATGAAACTAGAAAAGGAAGAACAAATGAGGCCCAAAGTCAGTAGAAGGAGGGACATAATAAAGATTAGAGCATAAATAAATAAAATCGAGAAGAAAAAAACAATAGAAAGAATCAATGAAAGCAAGAGCTGGTTCTTTGAGAAAATAAAGAAAAGATAAACCCCTAGCCAGACTTATCAAGAAAAAAAGAGAGTCTACCCACATAAACAGAATCAGAAATGAGAGGAAAAATTACGACGGACACCACAGAAATACAAAGAATTACTAGAGAAAACAAACTGGATAACCTAGAAGAAATGGACAATGTTCTAGAAAAATACAACCATCCAAGGCAGAACGAGGAAGAAACAGAAAATATGAACAGACCAATTACCAGCAACAAAATTGAATTGGTAATCAAAAAACTACCTAAGAACAAAACTCCTGGAACAGATGGTTTCACTGCTGAATTTTATCAAACATTTAGTGAAGACGTAATACCCATCCTTAGAGTTTTCCAAAAAGTAGAAGAGGGGGGAATACTTCCAAACTCATTCAACAAGGCCAACATTACTCTAACCAGGCAAAGACACTGCAAAAAAAGAAAATTACAGACCAATATCCCTAATGAACATAGATGCAAAAATATTCAACAAAGTATTAGCAAACTGAATTCAAAAATACATCAAAAAGATCATTCATCATGATCAAGTGGGATTCATCCCTGGGATGCAAGGTTGGTACAACATACGAAGATCCATCAACATCATCCACCACATCAACAAAAAGAAGGACAAAAACCACATGATCATCTCTATCAATGCTGTAAAAGCATTCGACAAAATTCAACATCCATTCATGATAAAAACTCTCAACAAAATTGGTAGAGAGGGCAAGTACTTCAACATAATAAAGGCCATATATTACAAACTCAGAGCTAACATTACACTTAACAGCGAGAAGCTGAAAGCTTTTCCTTTAAGATCGGGAACAAGACAAGGATGTCCACTCTCCCCACTTTTATTCAACATAGTTCTGGATGTCCTCGCCACAGCAATCAGACAACACCAAGAAATAAAAGGCATCCAGACTGGCAAAGAAGAACTCAAACTGTCCCTGTTTGCAGATGACATGATATTGTACATAAAAAAACCCTAAATAATCCACTCCAAAAATACTAGACCTAATACCTGAATTCAGCAAAGTTGCGGGATACAAAATTAACACACAGAAATCTGTTGCATTCCTATACACTAACGATGAACTAGCAGAAAGAGAAACCAGGAAAATAATTCCATTTACAATTGCATCAAAAAGAATAAAATACCTAGGAATAAACCTAACCAAGGAAGTGAAAGACCTACACTCTGAAAACTACAAGACACCCATGAGAGAAATTAAAGAAGATACCAATAAATGGAAACACATCCTGTGCTCATGGATAGGAGGAATTAATATTGTCAAAATGGCCATCCTGCCTAAAGCAATCTACAGATTCAATGCAATCCCTATCAAAATACCAACAGCATTCTTCAATGAACTAGAGCAAATAGTTCTAAAATTCATATGGAACCACAAAAGACCCCGAATAGAAAAAGCAATTCTGAGAAGGAAGAATAAAGTGGGGGGAATTACGTTCCCTGACTTCAAGCTCTACTACAAAGCCACAGTAATGAAGACAATTTGGTACTGTCACAAGAACAGACCCATAGACCAGTGGAACAGACTAGAGAGCCCAGATATAAACCCAAGCATATATGGTCAATTAATATATGATAAAGGAGCCATGGATATACAATGGGGAAATGACAGCCTCTTCACAGCTGGTGTTGGCAAAACTGGACAGCTACATGTAAGAGAATGAAACTGGCTTACTGTCCAACCCCACATACAAAAGTAATCTCAAAATGGATTAAAGACCTGAATGTAAGTAATGAAACCATAAAACTCTTAGAAAAAAACATAGGCAAAAATCTCTTGGACATAAACATTTGCAACTTCTTCATGAACATATCTCCCTGGGCAAGGGAAACAAAAGCAAAAGTGAACAAGTGGGACTATATCAAACTAAAAAGCTTCTGTACAGCAAAGGATTCCATCAGTAGAACAAAAAGACATGCTACAGTATGGGACAATATATTCATAAATATCTGATAAGGGATTGACATCCAAATTATATAAAGAGCTCATGCACCTCAACAAACAAAAAGCAAAGAAGCCAATTAAAAAATGGGCAGAGAAGCTGAACAGACACTTCTCCAAAGAAGAAATTCAGATGGCCAACAGGCACATGAAAAGATGCTCCACATCCCTAGTCATCAGAGAAATGCAAATTAAAACCACAATGAGATATCACCTTACACTAGCTAGGATGGCTACCATCCAAAAGACAAACAACAAATGTTGGCAAGGATGTGGAGAAAGGGGATCCCTCCTACACTGCTGGTGGGAATGTAAAATAGTTGTACCATTGTGGAAAGCAGTATGGAGGTTCCTCAAAAAACTCAAAATAGAAATACCATTTGACCCAGGAATTCCACTCTTAGGAATTTACCCTAAGAATGCAGCAGCCCAGTTTGATAAAGACATGTGCACCCCTATGTTTATCGCAGCACTATTTACAATAGCCAAGAAATGGAAGCAACCTAAGTGTCCATCAGTAGATGAATGGATAAAGAAGATGTGGTACATATACACAATGGAATACTATTCAGCCATAAGAAGAAAACAAATCCTACCATTTGCAATAACATGGATGGAGCTAGAAGGTATTATGCTCAGTGAAATAAGCCAGGTGGAGAAAGACGAGTATGAAATTATTTCACTCATCTGTGGAGTATAAGAACAAAGAAAAAAAAAACTGAAGGAACAAAACAGAAGCAGACTCACACAATCCAATAATGGACTAACAATTACCAAAGGGTCAAGGGACTGGGGAGGATGAGTGGGAAGGGAGGGATAAGGGGGAAAAAGGGGCATTATGATTAGCATGTATAATGTAGGGTGGGGGGACACAGGGAAGGCAGTATAACAGAGAGAACACAAGTAATGACTGTATAGCATCTTATTATGCTGATGGACAGTGACTGTAATGGGGTATGTGGTGGGGACTTGATAATAGGGGGAGTCTAGTAACCATAATGCTGTTCATGTAATTGTACATTAATGATAGCAAAAAAAAAAGAAATACAAGTTATGCAAAAATTATTTTTGACAAGGGTGCAAAAGCAATCCAATAGAGGAAGGATGACCTTTCCAACAAATGGTGGTGAGCAACTGGACATCCATAGGCACACAGAAAATGAACCTTAACCTAAAACTCACAGTGCCTATTAAAAATGAACTCAAAATGGATTATGAACTTATTGTAAAACATAAAACTATACAACTTCTAGAAGAAACATAAGAGAAAATCATTAGGGCAAGACCAAGAGTGCTTAGCACTTGACATCACACATACAATCTATAAAAGAATCAATTTATAATTGGACTTTATTAAAATTAAAAATGTTTGCTCTGTGAAAGCCCAAGAGGATGAAAAGATAAACTACAGACTGGGTGAAAATATTTGCAACCATATCCCTCACAGTGGACTAGATCTAGAATATATAAAGAACTGAAGAAAAAAAAAGTAAAAAATTAGAAAATGGGCAAAAGTCACTAAGATATTTCACCGAAGAGGACATACAGATTAACAAACAAGTACATGAAAAGATCTTCAAAACTGTTAGTCATTAGGGAAATGCAAATTCAAACCACAATGAATTATCACTACATACCTATCAGAATCGCTAAAATAAAAAATAGTGGTAACATTAGATATTGGCAAGGATGCAAAGAAAACATTCTCTTCATTCATTGTTGATAGGAATGTAAAATGGTACAGCCATTCTGGAAAATAATTTGGCAGTTTCTTAAAATACTAACCATACAATTACCATGTGACCCAGCAACTGCACTCTTAGACTTTTATCCCAGAGAAATGAAAACTTAGGTTTGAACAAAAAACTGTAGATTAATGTTCATAGCAATTTTTTTCATAATAGCCCCAAACTGGGAACAGCCCAAATGTCCTTTCAATAGGTGATGAATTAAAAGAACTGTGGCCCACTCGGACCATATAAATTCAGTAAAAAAAAGGAATGAAGTACTAATACATGTAACAAACCTGGATTAATCTCCAGAATTATGCTGATTGAAAAAGCCAATTCCAAAACCTTGTATATTATATGACTGTATTTATGTAACACTTTGATATGACAAGATTTTAGAAAAGGAGAACAGATTAGTAGATTGATACCTGAGATCCACCAGATTGGGGGTGAGTGGCGTACACACAGGGAAGTAGCTATGGTATAAAAGGACAACAGCTGGGATGCCGGAGGTGACGGACTGTTTAGAATCTTGACAGTGGTGAACCAACTTACACATGTGAGAAGATTGTACAGAACTACACACACACACATGAAGAAGTAAAACTTGGCAAATCTGAATAAGACTGACGGGTATCAATGTCAACATCCTGGTTGTGATATTTTACTACAGTTTTGTAAAATGTTACTATTGGGGGAAAAAAAATTATTCCATAACAAGCATCTCAACAAAAAAAGTCATTAAAAACAAAAGACAAATGACAGACAAGAAAATAACTGAAAAAACCACAAGGAAGGGAAGAAAAGGAGACAACAGGAACATTTTGGAGTCTAGAAAGCAAATGAGAAAATGATAACTTAATAAGCATATCTAAGAATGCTGAATACCAAGCCTACAACAGGGAAACTTCCAACTCTACTAATCAACACCACAGAATCTTCCCCACAAGAGCTCAGAATCTGGTAGCATCAGATCACTCAAGCTGGGGGAGCTGGTGATTTAGTACAAATAAAACTGACTGAAAATTGTTTAAGATGCAGTTATACCCTTAATCTCTTTTCTTACTCAGATACCCTGAGCAACTCAGGAGACTAGAGGTTTACTCTCCAGAGAGGGCCAAACAGAGGATCTCCGGACTAGGGTGCTCTAGGCACAGAGGAGGACATGAGGACCACACCCAAAATAAGGGGATTAAATGTGGACTTCAGCATACTGAATGCTGAAGGCCGAGGCTCCAGTCCTCTTTTTTTTCACTAGAAAACTAGCAGCAGTCCTTTTACCTTCCAGGTTAGAAGAGGCTTTTCTAAGGAATTTGATAAACCAGTGAGGAAAGATCTAAAGACAGTGACATCCAGGGTTCAGGGTTTGGAAACTAACAGCCATGTCATGTGGAATTCAACATAAATACACACTGCACTCAGAGCTTCCAATCAATCGCTCAGTGACCTTCTGAAAGAGGTTTAAAACATGAGCAGATGACCAAGACATACCAGATATCTGAGGAAAGCCTGTAACATAAGAGTGAGATCAAAACCAGTATTTCATAAATGAGTCAACTGAGGTTCATTATCAGCTAAAAATGAGATTAGTATTCACCATACTGCATAACCCATCCATATGTTTAACAAATATTTAATGGGCCAGGTACTATTAACGGTGCTTGGGAAACATGGGTGAACCAACCAAACCAAACAAAAAAAAATCTCTTTCCTGGTATAATTTACATTCTAGCAGATAAAAGAGTCAGATAATAAACAATAAACATAATAATTAAGCACACACTTAGTAAATCAGAAGATTAGTGTTTTAAGGAAAAAATAATTGGGCAGGGTAAAGGAGCGGAGGGGGCAATGCAGAAGCAGTTTAAAATAGGGTGACATTTCAGTAAAAACTTTTAAGGAGATGAGGGAGTTGACAAGACTGCTGTGTGTGAAAAGAGAATTCCAGAAGCTGGAATTTTCAGTGTAAGAGCCCCCTGGCAAGAGGAGCACCCCTGAGATGTTCAAGAACGGCAGAATCCAGTACAGCTGGAGAGGAGTGAGAAAGGAGAAAAATAAGAGATAAGGCCACAGAAGTATGGCAGGAAGAAACACAGATCATGTATGGCCTGTGGCCATTGGCTGTTTCTCTAAATGCCAGTAGAGGGTTTGAGGTAAGGAGTGATATTGATTGGACAAGTTTAAAAATAACTATGGCTGGTATACTGAAACAGCAAAGAAGCAAAGGACACCAGTTAGAAGGAGAAAGGCAATGGAGTCTCAGAATTCCAGAACCGACAGGCACCTGGGAAATAATTCTGTCCAAGTCTTCCATTTCAGAGAAAAGGAAACTGAGGCCCAGGAAGATGAGTGTTCCAAAGTCATGTACTAAAGTCTGGAATAATTCACTTTGCATTTGTGCCTCCTCTTCAGTCCTTTCAGGTTTATCACCTCATCCTGTGCTCAGCAGTGCTCTCAGCAGTTAATGGGGCACCTGATAGCTGACATTTATTTATAAGAGCTGGCAAAAATTAGGGGCCAGGTCTAGAATATTATCTCTCAGTATTCAATATAAAGCAATTCACTGTCTATACAGGGTATAAATCTGCAATCATACCCATAATATTATAAAGTGCTAAATAACCTAAATTCAGACCATAAAGTAACAGAAATGACTCTTTTTTTACACGATCTAATCCTATGGTTCTACAGCAGAGCCAAGGCCACCAAATGTCACCTGCAGGTATTAGATGGTGTGGTGCCTATTACAAATTAGGAAAAGGAGTAAGTAATTCTGATGCAATTGGGAAATAAAGATTTTGCTCCCCATGATACTATGTTGCTCAGGTCTCTTCCTCCTCCCTTTTTTCCCCACCCAGTCTATCCTGCAAGGTTTTTCTCAGATTAGAAAGTAGTTGATCAACAACGGATTCCTATAGGATAGTTGTTGATAATACCACAAGGTATTATCTCTCTCCAGGGGTATGTGTACCTTAATAGGAAACTCAAAATCTTCAAATCCTGAAGGAACTGTAGTCAAGTTAACAGGGAATATTACTTTGAAGAAGACTTAATACTTTATCAAATCACACTAAACAAATTCAAACTCACCAACTGTTTACTGATGATCTACCATACTATCAATCGCAAAGGTAAGACATGGTTCTTGCCCTTTAGATGCTCAGCCCAGAGGAAGAAGACAACACAGAAAACACTAGCTTTTGTTTACTTAGGTGTCTGCTATGTATTAGGCACTCAACTGCTTTTCATGAGCAATATGTAGTAAGTATTATACTTAACTCAGTGCTAATCAAGTAATAAATGTTCAATATATTGTGGCCATGATAAATATAATTATTACTCTCATCACTGCATGTAATCTTTCCTTCTGCTCTATTAAGTAATTATTAGCTTTACTTTAAGATAAGGAAACTGAGGCTGAGAGGTTGAGTCATATACTCAAGGTCATATAGCTATGAAGAGCCAGGATTCAAACTCAAGTCTGTATGATTCTACAACTTATTCTATTAATATCTATACAATATTAAAATTTTCTATAACATTAACAGAAAGATGTTTCATTTCACCCGGAAGTCTGAGGAGTTGGCTAACAAGAACATGCTATAAAGAAGAAGTGATATTTAAGCTGGATCCTAAAGACAATTAATTTACCAAGTGAGAAAGAAAGGGAGTGGGAGTAGAGTCTGGTCCAGGTAAAAAAATGATATAAGGGTCTGAACAAGGAAGTGGTAACAAGTATAGAGAAGTACGTGACAAGAGATACATAGGAGACAGTCTCAAAGGGTCTTTGTGATACATAAATGTGAGCAGTTGAGGAAAAGATGTCAAGAATGACTCAGAAATTTCTAGTTTGGGAAAAGGAAATATCCCCACTACTAAAATTAAGAAAACATGGAGGGAAGAGGGCTTTAGGGACAAATCGTGATTTTGTTTTGGACATTGTGAATTTAAAGTATATTTGGTACAATCAATCAAGGAAATCTGTAGGACAGCTGGAAACCACAGTCAAATTTAGGAAAGAGGTCAGGGCAGAAGGATTGTGAGTCACTCCTGTGGCCATAGCAGTTTGAAAAAACTAGGGTTTAAGAGACTGAAACATAGGTAGCACTCCTGCTATCTACATATGAGGCCAGTCTTAGCCCAGAGACGGTACTGAATTCTGAAAATAAGCAGAGCCAATATGCCACAAATCAACATATGCCCAACCTCCCCATCTTCACAGGTGAAATAACAGGTTATTGGCATGAGTGTAAATTGATACCCGAGGACAAAGATCTGTCTTTGTATCCTTGTATCCTCAAATATATTATGTAGCAAATTGGATATTCAGTAAATATCTGATTAACAGAAAGCATAAATGAACAAGGCACAGAGAATTAAACAATATTATTAAGTGGTAGAATGGACATTAGATTCCAGGTGCTCTCAATCTTGTATGCTTTACATTCCACAGGTTTCTCCAAGCCCCTCCCTCACACACACATACACTCACCCCTACCTACCTCAAGGACTATCTTGTTATGAAAAATATAAAAATATTCTTAAATCTCAAACAAGAGCATAAACGTCCCCTTCAAAACTCCATATTAATAAAGGGCATTGAAAGAAATGACAGTTAACATCATACTTAATAGTAAAAGACTGAACGTTTTCCCCTAAAATCAGGAAAAAGCCAAGGATGTCTGCCTGCTCTTGTCACTTCTATTCAACATTGTCCTTGGGGGATTAGCCAGGGCAATTAGGCAAGGAAAAAAAAAAAGACATCGATATTGGAAAGGAAGTAAAAGCATCTCTATTTGCAGATGACATGATCTTATATGTAGAAAATCCTAAAGAATGAACACAAAAAACTATGAGAACTAATAAGCAATTCAGCAGGAATGCAAGATACAAGGTCAATAAATACAAATAAAAAATGAATTGTATAAGAAATTGCATTTCATATACACCAAAAATAATCCAAATATGAAATTGAGAAAAAATTCCACTTACAATAGTATTTAAAGAATAAAATACTTAGGAATAAATTTAGCAAAAGAAATTCAAGACTTGTACTCTGAAGAATCACAAAAATCACTGAGAGAAATTAAAGAAGACCTAAATAAATGGAAAGAGACCCCATGTTCATGGGTTGGAAAACTTAAAACTGTTAAGACTACAACACTCTCCAAATTGTGTGACACATTCAACACACTCTACTAAAATCCCAGCTAGTTTTTTACAGAAATCGATGAGCTGATCCTAAAATTCATGTGGAAATGCAAGGAACTCAGAATAGCCAAAACAACCTCGAAAAGAACGAAGCTGGAAAACTCACAATTCTGGATTTCAAAACTTACTACAAAACTGTAGTAATTAAGACAGTAACACTGGCTGCACAGGATAGCCATGTAGATCAGTGGAACAGAACTGAGAGACTAGATAAAAACCTACATTTACAGTCAATGGATTATCTACAAGGGTGTCAAGACAATCCAAGCGGTACTGAAAAAACTGTACAATCACATTACCCTTTGGATCCTTACTTCACACCATTACAAAAATTAACTTAAAATGGATCAAAATTCTGAATGAAATAGCTATAAAACAATAAAACTCAAAGATGTAAATTTTCTTGGTCTAGGTTTTTTTTTTTTTTTTTAGATATAGTACCAAAACACAAGCAACCACAGGAAAAATAGATAAATAAGACTTCATCAAAATTTAAAACTTTTATGCTTCAAAGGATACTATTAAGAAGGTGAAATCCACAGAAACGAGGGAAAATATTTGCCAATCATACATCTGTTGAGAGACTAGCATCCAGAATATATAAAGATTCTTATAACTCAACAATATAGAGACAAATAATCCACTTAAAATATGGGCAAAGAATTTGAATAGACATATCCCCAAAGATAAAATTGCCAATAAGCACACGAAAAGATGTTCAGAATCATGAGTCATTTGGGGAATGCAAATCAAAACTGCAATGAGATACCACTTCACACTCACTAGGATGGCTATTATCAAAAAATGAACAATAACAAGGGTTGGTAAGAATGTGAAAAATTTGGAATCTTCATACATTGCCAGTCAGAATGTAAAATGGTATGGCTGCTCTCAGGAAAAAGTCTGGTAATTCTTCTTAAAAGTTAAGCACAGAGCCATCATATGACCAAGAGTTGTGTTCACAGGTATATTCCCAAGAGAACTGAATACATGTACACAGAACTTGTATGAACGTTTGTAGCAAGATTATTTGTAATAGCCAAAAAATTGGAAATAGCCCAAATGTCTATAAATGATGAAAAGATAAACTAATTGGTATATCCATATAATGGAGTACTATTCAGCCTTATAAAGGAATGAAACACTGACACATACTACAACGTGGATAAACCTTGAAAATACTATGGTAAGTGAAAGGAGCCAGACACAAAAAGGTCACATACCATATGGTTCCATTTATATGAAATGTCCAGAACAGGTAGATCCACAGACAAAGGAGGTAGAATAGTGTTTGGCAGGGGCTGGTGGAAAGGGAGTATGGCAGAGTGAGTGTGTGTTAATGGGTCCAAAGGCTTCTTTCTGGGGTGATGAGACTATTCTGGCACATCTCTATGAATATACTATAAAACCAGTAAACTGTACACTTAAAAAAAAGTGAAATGTGAAATATCTCAATTTTAAAAAGCTGCATGACCTTGTATGACTCTACGTCTAACCTGCTTATCTCAACTCTTCCCAAAAAGTTCTCCAACTATCAGTCGTTAATGTGTTCTGGAAGCAGATTATTTTCTATTTTTTGGCAATAAATAAGGAAAGGCAGGGACATTAAAGCCATCTGACAAACATGCAAAAAAGCAGAAATTTTGTCCACAACTTAGGCCACCAGGTATCATTCCTCAACTTTCCATTCACCTGAAATTCAGGTTAATCACATGGAAGTTTTTTCTAAATTCAATTATTTTTGATACACAATCTTATGTTGGTTTCAAATATACAACAGAGTTGTTCAACAGTTGCCTATATTATTAAATCCTCACCCCCTCTAGAGTGGTTACTATTGATCAGCGTAGTAAGATGCTACAGAATCACTGATCATATTTTCCATTCTGTACTACCATCCCTGTGACCAGCTTATACTGTGATTGCAAATTACTGTGCCCCTTTCATCACCTTCACCCTCCCCCCATACCCACACCAAACCCTCCCCCTTGGTAACCACTAGTCCCTTCTCTGTGTCTAAGTCTCATGGAAGATTTTTAAAGATTTTCCTAGATTTCCTTAAATTCTTAAGCCAGGCTCTTGGTCAAAGCCTACTATTAGGTAGTCAATCCTGATTTCATTTCTTCAAACAAGAATGCTGATGATAATTTCAAAGATTAATCTAGAGCTCTCTCTTCTCTGTTATACGGAGAAAGTCCATGTTAAATGAAAAGAATTCCATAATAATAACCCATCAAAATACAATGCATATTTTCAGAGAATATAAATTAAAATACACCCAGCTAACATCTCTCATTTCTGTCCAGTCAAAAGATCTTAAGAGTCTGTTAATGAAGGTCTCTTTTGGAAATGGCTACAACTGATTTGTAAATGTTAAAAAGGGCTTTAATACACCTGCCTCTTGTAGTCCCTGCTTCATTTTAATATTAAGAAGGAACAACAGAACAATAAGTCCAAAATATATTTCCTATCTAGACCAAGACTTCCATTTTCTTTAACACAAACCTCTAACAGTTAAATGAAAGTCTGAATTTCTATGAAAACATGCAATAGGCAGAAGTTCCAGACAAATCAATAAAAATTCAAATAGAAAATTATACAGAGAAAGAAGTAGATTTGTTTCTGTGCAGTTGCCTCAACTAAAAGAATACTCTAGGGGAAAAGAGGGTTACATTTCTGTCCCTGTAGTTTAGTTGGTCTCAGGATTCCATAAAAGACAGCCCTTTTCTTCATAAACTATCTTAAGACTTTCATGATCAAGTTCATCAGTGAAAGCAAATTATGTTGACATCAGATATTTCTTTCCAAAATGGGAAAAGCAAGTCAATCTTTAGCCTTTAAAAATAACAAAACCATCCCCCTACACATTCATTCATCACCACTAATCTAAAAAACAAAACAAAACAAATACCCAGACTTCTAAAGACAATCACAGATGAAGATAAAAACATGGTTTGAGACAAGTTATAAAAACTTTTAAATACAGAGTTTCACAGTCCAGGGTGAGATTTCATCAAAGTCAGTAAAATCCAGCCAAGCAGGGCCAGACCAGGTCAGTTCTCAAATGAGAAAATTAAAGATGCTTAAGGGAACAAGGTTGAGATTCATGAGGTATAGATCATGCCCAAGCCAGTCTTATCATGAACCAATAATCTTAGCCAGTTCAACAATATTAGAGAAATTCTTCTGTTATGAAAATGAATATAGTACAAGTAAAAAATGTTTTTTCTGTTCTTCCTTTTACCTTTGTGAATTTTCCAAATTCTTTCCAATAAAGCACTTATTACTTTTATGATACTTAAAACATTTTAAAAACAGCATTAATAGTAGGTTTCAACACTTGGGTAGGTTTCAATACTGAAACTTTGCTAGCAGAAAATAATCTCAAAGAAACAAGACCAAGTGGACAGGCTGCTATAATTTACAAGGTGAAGACATTTCTACCTGCCAAGTAGACCGAATGACCCGAGGGCATCAAAGATAACAATGCTCATATTTTGCCCCCATCTTCTGACAAAACAGGCTTTCGTCTAGAGTCACCAGATGCCGCAACAAGTGCCAAGGGGCTCAGAGCTTAGGTAACACAGCTGAAGCTTGGTACTCCTATACAAGGATTAAGAAACAATCTCCACAACAGCATTCTTCAACGAACTAGAGCAAATAGTTCTAAAATTCATATGGAACCACAAAAGACCCCAAATAGCCAAAGCAATCCTGAGAAGAATAAAGCAGGGGGGATTATGCTCCCTGACTTCAAGCTCTACTACAAAGCTACCATAATCAAGACAATTTGGTACTGGCACAAGAACAGACCCATAGACCAGTGGAACAGACTAGAGAGCCCAGATATAAACCCAAGCATATACGGTCAATTAATATACGATAAAGGAGCCATGGATATAGAATGGGGAAATGACAGCCTCTTCAACAGCTGGTGTTGGCAAAACTGAACAGCTACATGTAAGAGAATGAAACTGGATTACTGTCTAACCCCATACACAAAAGTAAACTCAAAACGGATCAAAGACCTGAATGTAAGTCATGAAACCATAAAACTCTTAGAAAAAAACATAGGTAAAAATCTCTTGGACATAAACATGAGTAACTTCTTCATGAACATGTCTCCCGAGGCAAGGGAAACAAAAGCAAAAATGAATGAATGGGACTATATCAAACTAAAAAGCTTCTATACAGCAAGGGATACCATCAGTAGAACAAAAAGATATCCTACAGTATGGGAGAATATATTCATAAATGACATATCCAATAAGGGGTTGACATCCAAATTATATAAAGAGCTCACGCACCTTAACAAACAAAAAGCAAAAAAGCCAATTAAAAAATGGGCAGAGGAGCTAAACAGACACTTCTCCAAAGAAGAAATTCAGATGGCCAACAGGCACATGAAAAGATGCTCAACATCCCTAGTCATCAGAGAAATGCAAATTAAAACCACAATGAAATATCACCTCACACCAGTTAGGATGGCCGCCATCCAAAAGACAAACAACAAATAATGTTGGCGAGGATGTAGAGAAAGAGGAACCCTCCTACACTGCTGGTGAAAATGTAAATTAGTACAACCATTGTGGAAAGCAGTATGGAGGTTCCTCAAAAAACTCAAAATAGAATTACCATTTGACCCAGGAATTCCACTCCAAGGAGCCCAGCTGAAAAAGATATATGCACCCCTATGTTTATCACAGCACTATTTACAATAGCCAAGAAATGGAAGCAGCCTAAGTGTCCATCAGTAGATAAATGGATAAAGAAGATGTGGTATATATACACAATGGAATATTATTCAGCCATAAGAAGAAAACAACTTCTACCATTTGCAACAACATGGATGGAGCTAGAGGGTATTATGCTCAGTGAAATAAGCCAGGCAGAGAAATACAAGTACCGAATGATTTCACTCATATGTGGAGTATAAGAACAAAGAAAAAACTGAAGGAACAAAACAGCAGCAGATTCACAGAACCCAAAAATGGACTGACAGTTACCAAAGAGAAAGGGACTGGGGAAGATGGGTGGGAAGGGAGGTATGAGAGGGAAAAAGGGCTGTTACAATTAGCACACATAATGTAGCAGGGTTGGGGATGGGGTAGGGGGATACAGGAAAGGCAGTATAACACAGAGAAGACAAGTAGTGATTCTATAACATCCTTCTACACTCATGGACAGTGACTGCAATGGGGGTATATGGTGGGGACTTGATCATAGGGGGAGTCTAGTAACCATAATGTTGCTCATGTAATTGTATATTAATAATAGCAAAATTAAAAAAAAAGAAACAATCTCCAGCACACAACTGAACTGAGCAAGCTTTTGCAAGTGCCAGGGACAGTAAAGAATAATGAGGGGACAAGGGTCCAGAGGCATAACTGCACCTCTTTCCCATACCAATGCTCTCTTTTTGTCCTCAGATGGTTCACCCTGCTGCCAATTTCAGGTCTTACTAGTCTCTTTGATTTAGCCACCACGGCTGTCTATCCTCTAAAACATTACACTGACAATGATGGGATGTTAGTGAAACTTAAACACTTCCAAATAAACTGAGGGTACCTTGCCTTGATTCTACCTAGTTAAATCCTTTCTGATTTTCTTCTTGGCAGACCAGAATATTAATAGGCTGTCCTAGAAGAGTTGTAAAACACTATCCAACCATTTCCCGTACCTTGAAATGTTAATGCTAAGAGGGAAAGGGAAAAAATAGAACAACAACAAAAAAAGGCGTGGGGGAACTGTCCTTTTAGGGCAATGCCCATATTACAGAGACCAGGTCCAAGCTCTACTTCCAGTCACACCATAGCTAATGCCAACAACAATCCTTCTACTTACAGAGCCTTCCACACATTTCTCTCACCAACTATGGAGCCAGGATGAGAGACTCTGTTGGCACATGTCAGTTCTTGTTTATGAGCTGTTTACCACCTCAAAGGCTGCATGGCCCTATGCCTGTCCTCTCTTTACAGAATTTTTCAAACTTCAAAATGGGATCTTTTCTTGGATTCCTCTCAAGACAATGAGGTGGTTTACTTAACCTACTGCTTCTAGTGTGGGTCATATCCAAGTATGTCTCTGGGTACTACATTCTGAAGGTATAGTCAGCATCATTCAACTTGGAAGGACATTCTACCTACCCATATGAAGTAGAGAAAAATTGAAAGATTTTATATTTAAGGGAAAAGCAAATACCTTCAGAAGTAACCTCAGTGGCCATCAAGAAAGGGGTTATAAGAGTTGAAGTGACCAAAATCAGGTGATCTTTTCCTTTGTTGTCAGAGCATAGCAGAAAGGGTGGGAAGGATATCAAATGTTTTTGCTGATAATTCTGTCCAGAGTTCATTTCTGAAATCCCATGATAGAAATTTCCCTAGGCTGAACTCCACACCCTATTGGCTAGTTGAAAAGAGACATTTTTTTTTTTTGCTGCCTTTCCATCCTATCATGGTCTTCTTTCTCCGCTTAATTCTATCTCACTTTTTAGGGACTGAGAGAGAAGAGGGAAAACCTAGACAAGATTAGATATAGTTATGGGTTAGAGTCTGGTTCTCTACTATCTTTGATGAAAAAGAATTTTTAAGAAACTTTTGTGGAAACAGAACATTCACAAGGGAAAACTGCATATATCATGTATGTACAATTCACTGCATTTTCATAAACATACATAGCCATGAAAGTTAACACCCACATCAAGAAACAGTATTTTAGCAATCAGTTCTCATAGATTCTGTCCTCCAGGGGATATCTGGCAATGTCTTCAGGTATTTCAGGTAGTCTCAACTACTGGCACCTAATGGGTAAAGGCAAGGATGTTGTTAAACATCGCACAACACACAGGATCACCCCTACAACAAAGAATTACCCAGCCCCAAATGCCAATGGTATGTTGTTGAAAAACCGTGGATCACAACCCAGAAACCTGCCTTGTACTTTGTCTCCAGAAAGAACTGTGACCACTAAAATGCACTACTGCTCTGATCTCGCAGAAATGCAACTAAATTCCATGAAAAGGTGGGACTCAGCCTTAGTGATCACAGATGAAAAAACTCACCTGCCTGGAAAGATGAGAGAGGCTGCAAGGAAGAGAAAAGAACATTTGCTGCTGGCCTACAACTAACAGACCACCACATACTATGCACTTATAGTGTATTTTTAAGTACGTACACAACTTAAGGAAATGAGATTCAGAGAGGTAATTTGCAAAATTCTACATCTGTTAAGTGGCAGTGGTGGAATTCAAACACAGATCTAATTACAAAGTCTAGCCTTTCATTTTAATTCTATTATGGAAGTTGAGAATGATTTGGAAGAGGCAAGGAAAAGCAGGAAAAACATGGTAAGCAGTTGAAGTAAAAAGCAAAGATCACTCTTTCATTATTCTCAAGTATCATGGAAGGGAATTTTACCTTAAAGCATGACTCAGTCCAGTAAACAAAATCTAACTGTAGAACCAAGCAAGTTCTATAACCTCTTTCAGAGATTTTTAAAAATGTTTTTGTAGACATGTGTTCCCAGTTGTAGTTTTGTATGCTGTGCACTACACAGAGAAGCACTTCCTAATACACCATTTAAGTTAGCTACCTTCTTGGTGTTCCTCACGGATCTATCCTAGGTCCCCTTCTTTTTGTCTCATTAAACAGACATATTCTCCCTGGATAAACTTACCCACCTCTATGATATTTCCATTTATTTGTTCACATTAATAACTCCTACACCTTTACATTTACAATTCTTGCTCATGACTCCTGACCTTAAGGGACATTTCTACTTGGTTGTTCATTCATTAACTCCCTCCTCCAAATTAACTATTCATCCTTCAGATATTTAGTCAAACTTCTTCATGGATATTTTCTTTGACCAGCCCCCACCCCAATATGCATGTGATTATTTGCATTCTGTCTCTCCTACTAGACTGTATACCTCATTGGACTTACTCAGGGTAGCCTGCAGGATGAACTTTGGAAATGGTTCTGAAAGATGTAGAAACATACAAGCAGGACAAATGCAATGATAAGGAGCCATCCCTACAATAACATCAGTAAAAGAATATTTAAGAAAAGATAATTTTTTCTAAGTTAGCACTACCAAAATCTAAGTTTCCTTTAAAAGTGCTAGTTGTTAGTTTCTTGGGAGGTATTAAGTAGACCAAAGATACCATCTCTTGCTATCAATTCCTAAACTACTCTAATTTCAAATACCTAGCCAAAACCATCCCATAAGGGTGATAAATCAATCACCTGTTATTTTTCTCACCAACAGCAGGTAAACAGGTGGTAGGGAAAGTACTAATTTGTTTATTGTTGTTAAAAATAAAAATAAACCATGGAAGTTTATATTCAAACACTCATTCTTCACCATCACAAAACCCAACACTTTTACTTTTTCACTGCCACTGCCTTCCAAACATTCCTTTTAGGCTGCTCCCAGTTCATTTCAACAAGCTTTCACAAGTATCAAAGTTCAATGAGGGTAAGTGAATGGGAAGGATTAAAGTGGGATTCACCTAGCCCTTTTCTCCTACTTTTGGTTATTGAAATGGAGGATGAAATGTGACTGGGGAACAAAGACAAAACAAAAAACCTGAAAAATTTACTTGGGTTATAAATTGTCACTGGGGTTTTATTTTCCAGCTATCTTCCCAGACTTTTCCCTGAATGCCCCTTCAGGTTACTAATCCAGCAGAAGCAGAAGCCCCACCTAATTTACCTTCTAAGCAACAGTCCATCTTTTCCTCTGTGTGATATTTGACGACACTTACCTGCTTAATTTGAAGGGGGTAATTGGAGGGCTCAGAAGTAATATTACTTCAGGCCTTTAAATCTGTCCTATGACCCCATTTAACAAAGGCTGAGGGGCAAAAACTCAGAGCTTCCCTGGTCAAACTGCTTCCCAAGGAGAGGCACACTGTACTTTTCTTCTTCCTCAGTGATGTTGTATTGGCCTATACCCAGAATCATTTTTATTTAGCTCTTCAACATGGAAACTTCGGTCTCTCCAGTCCTATAGGGCAATTACAATGTTCTGTCCAAGAGCTGCCACAGAACACAGCTAACACCATAGCACTGGCACCAAGCCTTCAAATAAGATATACTATTCACAGCATTGTCATCTCTAAGCAGTAGCTAATAACAATTTCAAACCACAGGTAAAATCTCACTGTCAACAGTACAGTGGTTTTCCCGATACAATCTATGCTGTGCTGTGCCCAGACTATAATGAATGCTCATGGTAGAACATAACAAATGACTATTTTATCCTGGTTTATTATTTTCAATTGGGGAGAAGGAGGAAGAGCTCTAAGTCAGCATTACTAAATATAATTCCATCTGGTTAAGCCAGGACCAATAACAAATGTAAAATTGAGTGGGTTACTGTTCTTCAGTTTGTCTATAGGATGGTTCTTGTTTAACTCAAGGGTAATAAGACCTGAGGTTATATATAGAAATGGCCTATTTCCTCAGCTGACCAAGGGAACCTAAAGAGAAGGAATTCGTGGGTATTGTGAGGAACATGAAAAATAAACTGCCACAAAAGAATAATCTTACAGTAAGCTGGATTCAACTGACCTATAAATTTCCACTACAGAGAGAAGAATCTGGACCCCGAGATTTCCCCTACTGTCATAAAATACCTTTGTACACTAAACAGATAACTAGATAGATACACACATTTAACATAATCAAATCAAATCAACTCTATGTGGCTGGCAAGAAAAAGAGAAAGAAACAAAGAACGATTTGAATGGTTTGGACCTCACAGTTATTCTTCATTGATTATACGTTCTGGAGGGAGCCCGAGAGAGGAGACTTGAACTGACTGTTCACTTATCTGGTTTCCATTCCTCTCATAATGTAAGCATTTTCTCAGAGTTAGGGTAATTCTAGTATTTACATTTGCATTTTTTAAAATCAATACAGTCCTTTAAACACAAGCCAGCTTTTACATGAAACCTCAAATGAAGAAATAATGGTTTTTTTCACTGCTGGAGAAAAAATTGCTTGTGTTGAATTTATGAAGCCAGTATGTCAAGGTTCAACATGGCATCATCCTAAATCATTTTCAAGGGCACTTTCTGACTGAGTGCCTCATATGCTGACCTCAGAACCTGATCCTTGTAAGAAATGGGAAAGGACAGGAGAGATACCAGAGGCAAACAAAGACGAGAGAATTTCTCAGCCTCTTTCTGAAATTGTAATAAGCAATCAGCTTGTTTGATTTCAAGTCCCCACATTCTCAATCTAAGCACATATGTATAAGCAAAATGAAAAATGCCTTATGGCATATTTTATCTAAAACAGACACTCTACCAGATGTTCAGGAATCTGCATACTGATGGAATTAGTCTAACATGGTGTATATAAATGTACAGTCACTTTGTATGATGATTTCTTCCCATTTGCCAAATTCTTCTCCTCCTATTCAGAGGTATATGCATCTGAGATACTCCAAAACCTAAAAATATCCATCTAAAGTATAGATTAATGTAAATTCCGAGAGCTTTGGTTATACACGTACCAGTACTAAAAACCGTATTTAAAATTTTATTACATGAGAATTTAAAATTATAGAATTATATTTTGGTCAAAATATGATATTCCATAATGCTTTTAACTATGAGTTTGCAGCATATGGAAGTATGTGTTCATCTCTGATAAAATCTAACACTCTAATTACTCTTCCTTAGTTATGAGACCTAAAATCCCAGCAGGAAAAACCCTTATATCCTTATATTCAAAAACTTAATTTTCTTCTTAACTTCAAAGGAAGTTACATGTTTATTTAAAAAAAAAAAAAGCAAAGAACTGAATCAGGAGACTTCTATTATTTCTGTGAAGTGATGTCTCTCTTCTTAATACACATTTTTAACATCTCCAGAAGCAGGTTCAGGAAAAAAGCTCTTACTGTATAGCTGCATCACTTTATTTTGGGGTGTCATAGACTTCCAGAAAATTAAGAATATCTATTGTCCAACATAAACACTGAAATACATTCACAGATGAATGAGAAAAGGAGGTGCTTTTGGACTAGCAACAAATTTAGATGATCTAAAACTGTCTTCTGCTCCCTTCTAATTTACATAGAAAAAAATACCACAAGTTCCCAATATACGGTAAATGTATCTAGTCCTAAGAATTCGCTCAAATTTGCCTTAAAAATTCCAAAACAATAATTTAAATTTGAATCAGTAACACTGATATGGATGCTCTCCCTTAAAAGCTGTATGAGAGAATCAGTAAATAATTCTCCTAAGGAGGCAATGAGAAATCAAGATTCATTATAGCTGTATTCCTAAATGACTGACCCCAACACTGACTGAGCAATGAAAAAGGGAAGTTGGAGGAGAATTTTGAGCATGCTGTAAAACACTTGAGGGACACATGATATCTAAAGTGCAGTACTTAACTTTACCTGGAAATAGCAAATAGCAAGGGAATAATGGAGATTCCCAGAGGCTATACAACGAAGCCAAGAACTTTTCACAAATAATAGTGTTCTTTAACTAAGAGGTATATTAAAAGCACCTACTGAAACTTTAAAAAAATATGCACATACTTGGGGTCCCCAGCCCTAAAGATTTTACTTCAGTAGGGCATTTTTATTTTGTAAAAGCTCCAGAAGTAATTCTGATATGACCTCCAGCTGAGAAGCCTCAGTACCAAGATATTCTTCAGCCTGAATGTTAATTTCTCTAACTTCATGCTACTTTGGTTGGTGTATGATAAATATGTACACCTCCTTTCTACAATACTCTCAGTAGCTTTCACTAAGGTTTGATTTTGTGCAGAGTTAAGTACTTAACTTCTAAAGAAACATCAAGTAGGAAATAGCAACTCTGAGATGAGTGGACTAGGTAACAGTTTATAATAAATGTTACAATGAAGAGAACCTATTACTAAACAAAAACAAGAGGCCAAGATGACAAACAAGCACATGAAAAGATGCTCAACATCACTAATCACCAGGGAAATGCAATTCAAAATTACGATGAGATACCACCTTATACCTGTTAGAATGGCTATTAGAGAGACAAAATATCCAAACTATATAAAGAATTCTTACAACTCACCACCAAAAAAACAGACAAACAAAAACCCCAAGTAACTCAATTAAGAAATGGGCAGAGGACCGAAACAGACATTTTCCCAAAGACATAAAGATAGCCAACAGACACATGAAAAAATGCTCCACATCACTAATCATCAGGAAAGTGCAAATCAAAACCACAATGAGATATCACTTTACACAGTCAGAATAGCTACCACCCAAAAGACAAGAAATAACAAGTGTTGGTGATGATGTGGAGTAAGGGAAACCTCCTACACTGTTGGTGGGAATGTAAAGTAGCCTGGCTACTGTGGAAAACAATATGGAGGTTCCTCAAAAAACTAAAAATAGAAATATCATATGGCCCCATAATTTCAATTCTGGGAATTTACCCAAATAAAACAAAATCACTAATTAGAAAAGATATATACACACCCATGTTCACTGCAGCATTATTTATACAACAGACAACATACTGAAGCAACCCAAGTGCCCACCAATAGATGAATGGATAAAGAAGATGTAGTACATATACACACAAGGAATATTATACAGCCATGAAAGGGAAAGCTTGCCATTCATGACAACATGGATGAACCTAGAGGGTATCATGCTAAGCAAAATAAGTCAGATAAAGACAAATTCCATATGATTTCATTTATATGTGGAATCTAAAAAAAACAAGACAAAATAGAAACAGCCCCATAAATATTGACAACAGAACACAGGGAGGAGAGCTGTGGGCATGGGTAAAATAGGTGAAGGGGATAAAGCAGTACAAACTTTAAATTACAGATAAATTAATCATAGGAATGGAAGTACAACATTGAGAAAATAACCAATAATATTGTAATACCTTGGTATGGTAACGGGTAACTACACTTACTCTGCAAGCATTTAATAATGTATATAATTATTGAGTCACTATGTTGTATAGCTGAAACCAATGTAATACTGTCTATCAACTATATTCCAATAAAAATAAATAAAAGAAAATACATTAGTGCTAGCAAGGATGTGGAGAAAAGGGAATACTTGTGCCCTGTTGGGGGCAATGTAAATTGGGCAGCCACTATGAAGGACAGTTTGGAGGTTCCTCCAAAAATTAAAAACCATATGATCCAGCAGTTCCACTTCTGGGTATTTCTCCAAATAAATGAGGACACTAACTTTGAAACAATATCTGCACCCCCGTGTTCAATGCAGCATTATTTACAATAGCCAAGACATGGAAACAACCTAAATGGTCCATTGATGGATGGATGGATAAAGAAAACGTGATACACACAAACACAAAAACACAATAGAATATATTACTCATCCATAAAGAAAGAATGAAATCTTGCCATTTGCAACTTCATGGATGGGCCATGAGGGCATTAGGCTAAGTGAAATAAGTCAAACAGAAAAAGACAAATACCATATAATCTCACTTATATGTGGAATTGAAAACAAAACAAAACAAAAGCCCTGAGCTCACAGATACAGAGAATGGATTGGTGGTTGCCTGAAGTGGGGAATGGAGGTGGACAAAATGAGGAAGACATCAAAAAGTACAAATTTCCAGCTACAAAATGAATAAGTCCTAGGATGTTATGTGCAGCATGGTGACTATAGTTAATAGTACTGTATTCCATATTTGAAAGCAGCTAGGAGAGTAAATCTTGTAAGTTCTCATCACAAAAAAAATATTTGTAACTGCGTGGTGACAGATGTTAACTGAAGTTATTGCAGTGATTATTTTGCAATACATACAAATACTGAATAATTACACTGCATACCTAATATAACATTATATAAATTATATCTTAGCCTTTTTTTTAAAAGGCCAAGAAAGGACTTAATGGTTAGGTTTGGTACATCTAAGTGCAATCCAGTATTTGCCACTAGGGCTGAAACCCAATGGTCTCAAATTTAAAAATACTCAATTAGCCTATTTTTCAGTAACATAGTTAAATTGTACTCTCTCAATGGGCCACATTTCAAGTTGAAAACTGACCACCTCTAAAAATCTAAGGACTGTCTTTTTATTTCCTGCAGCTAGTGACAAATTCACAAAAAGAGGTACCTCAAATCCTTATTTTTCTCCTGACTCTTCAGACTATCTGCAGGAGTTCTAATCCCTTCCAAAACTAGGTGTACTCTTCAAGGATTAACAGAGGTAAAAAAGTTTTCTAGAGTGAAACAATTCACGTTATATTCATTTCAATCCTTAGAAAAATAATTTAGAAGGCTGGAGCATATAACAAAGAAACAGACTTTAAATGGGAAATAGCTAAGCAAGAGTAATGGTTCTTCAACCTGACATCAGCACTGTACCAAAAGCAGTCCAACAAACCTTTCCAAACAAACCAATCAATCAAACAATAACACTCCAAACCTTAATGGCTCCAAATGCTCTGAATCAATCTCTCCTCAAGCCTTCTTGGAAATCAGTAGGAGTCAGAATATTAGCTATCATAAACCCATTATTTTCCAAACCTCCTGGTGCTTAACTCTTCAAAGTCTCTAAGAATATCCTTTCTCCTTGCATGCCATAACTAATAACACTGAACTAACATTTAATGAGTACCTACTATGTGCTTGGCACTGTGTTGAGTGCTTACCCTTTTTTATCTTACCAAATCCTTACAACAACCCAATGAAGTCAGTACTATTATTCACTTCCACGTTGCAGATGGGAAAACTGAGGCTTAGAAAAGACAAATAATTTGAGTATCTCATTTGCTCTCAAAGTCTCAAACCCTTAAGTTTTCCTTCCAATTTTAGGGTTCTGTTAGTTTGTCCACTAAGAGAAAAGATGTATCTAAACATCACTAGGCCTAGGGGCAGGGAAGCACACCTACTGTTCAGAGTTACTTTTTATCCCTTAAAGTTTTTGGTAAATCTTCACTATTGAGGGAAGGGCACTCTATAATTGTGGATCTCAAACTTTAGTGTGTATTATGGGATTAATGGGAGAGCTAATATTAAAATGCAATTGCTGGGCCTCATCCCTAGACTTTCTGATTTGGGAGCATGGGACAGGATACTTTAATTTCTAACAAGTTCCCAGATGCTGATGCTCACTGTCAGGCAGGGAGCCACTGTTTCGTAAAGGGAAGTAATCCCCTCTCAACTTAGTTACCACTTCTCATGTGAAAATACTTCCCTATAGAGCACCTTCAAAAAGAGAGACACTTAGGATTTAAAAACACCTCTAAGGTCTGAAAGCTAAAAGGCTCCTTTTTCCCCCCACTTCACAAAGGCTCCAATGACATTAGGCTGTAGAAATGTAGAAAAAGGAAAATTAAGGACAGAATGATGTAAACTCTGCTCAAGAACCTCTTATCCACATTTTACTCTGTCCGCCTTAAGAGTGTTTCCTTTGGGTCTCCTAGGGCAAGAGAAACACCAAGAGAAAAAGGAAGTAGATTTTTTTTGTAATGAGGACAGGCTCTGAAAAAGAATAGAATTTTGCCCTGTAAACAGAAAATCTCAAAATGCTATAAATCCCTATCTTTCCTTTGTCACACTATCCCCCATCTCAAAAGAGGCTCTTACCCAAGACTGACCCAAAGTCTATACTTTCTTAGGTAGCTTAAACATTGATGATGTCAATGTCATCTAGGATGAACAACTTCAGGGGAATAGGATTTTTAAAAATGTCTCTTCAACCAGCTGGGGAAGCTTCTTACTTGGGTGGGTACTCTCAACCATGACTAAACTGTACCACTAGAAATATATTTTAAAATATTAGTATGGCCTGGCACCTTCCTGATGCTAATCCTTCCAGGCCCATTCCAATGGCACAACTGGGAAATTAAATGAAGAGAAAAGTAATCTTTTCTCTGCTCTCCACTTTCAGATGCTCCTCCTCTACAGCTCTGCCATGCACAGGCTCTTTCTATACATATACACAGAGACAGAGCATGTGCACACACACAAATAACTCTCAGTAGGAACCAAAAATCAAAGCCTAACCCCATGGTTTTGAAGTGAACAAGTCCAATTTCCTTCTTTGTAGCCCTTGACACATGCTGGCTGGGAGCCGTCTGGATTTTTTCCTGCCTTGTTCCTGCACCAGAAGGCTCTGCACTGCAGGTCAGGGGATGATAAGGAAATGAACAGTGTAATTTCCAAGGCCTCTGAACAAGGCCCTGTCAGCAGCTCTGGAGGTGGGTTACTCAAGCATGGCTTCAAGAGTGAAAACCACAGAGAGGAGGGCTCAGCCAGCCAGCAGCGGCAGGAGCTCAGCTGTGTATGTTACTGCCGCCTCCAGCCTGAAAGCCCAAGCCCTGCTGCCTCCCTGGAGGAGCTCTGCTGGTAAAAGCTCTATACCCAAATGGCAAAAGTACAAGTTCACACTGGGGGATGAAGATTAAGGACTAGGACTTAGATTTTCCATGCACTCTTGTGTGGAAACAAAAACATTTAGTGCTCTTAACCGCATACATGAGATTGCACCTGCTGGCAAACCCACAGTCACATCTGTCCAATATACCCATCCCCACACCAGGGATATGGCTAGAAAAGAAACTCAATTCAGGCGAAATCTGAAGTGAAACAGGCCATTTCAATAGCCTCTGAAGCCAATTTTTGGACTTCCCTACCTCCACCCCCACTATAAATACCAGGAGCTTTATAACACATCCCCAGCATGCAAATTTCCCAGCCTAGATTTGGAACTACTTCTGAGCAGCGTGTGACAAGTCTTAGCCAACATGCTTATCTATTCATACTGGGTTTCCCATATAGGTGAAATGTTATATATCAGGCCATTATTGCCTAGTGCAGATTTGAGGTATTTTTCAATGCAAATCATGTTTTCCTTTTTTTCTAATATTTACTGAATGCTTCCTGTGTGCTAAGCACTATTCTAAGTGTTTTATATGAATAAATGAATCTCAGAACAATCCCATATAGGAACTATTGTTTTCCTCATTTTGCAAATGAGAAAACTGAGGCTGAGCAGTTGTGTAACTTCTAAATCACTCAGTAAGTGGCAATGCTAGGACACAAATTGAGGTAGTTTGGCTCCAGAGTTAATACTCTTAGGCACTAAGTTACACATAAGAGTTTCTGTGAAATTTGAGTTTGGAAGACTGGTATTCTATGTTAGAAGTGGTTCCCAACTGCCCACCTTATAAGGAAAATTCACAGTGGTTCACAAACATGAAAGTACACAGCAATTATGTGGAGAGTCTTCTGAAAGTACAGATTTCTAGGCTCTTATCCCTAAAACTAATTTAACACATCTGGGGTAGGATCCAAGAATCTGCATTTTTGACACTCAAGTCATGTGTTGCACATGGTTTTATGGGCCACATATTCAGGAACTCTGCTCTGGATGGTAAACTGTAAGCCCCTCAAAGAGCAAGAACCTTTTCTGTTTTATCCACCAGTGTATATCTAGCCCCAGCACAATATCTGGTATCTAAAATTCATTCAATTAAGGTACTGAAAGAATTAAAGGTGATAATGGTATCCAATAGTATATCACCCCTTTACAAACAGTTATAATCCACAATACATTTAGATCTACCTATTAGAGATAGGTCCAAGGGGCAGGTGTGTGTGTGTGTGTGTGTGTGTGTGTGTGTGTGTGTGTGCGCGCAAGAGAGAGAGATACGCGTGTATCTTCTCTGCAGTAGCCAAATAATTAGGGAACTGGCAAACCTTTCAATGATTAGAATGAATATTTGACTGAATGCAGTATTCCAGAACACATATTCACCCCCACCCTCAAGATCAAGCTCAAAGTAGCAACTCAAAAGTCACTTTCCCCCTCTCTCTCTATATATAATAGGATAGGTTCAGCACTAGCTATAAATGGTTGTTCTTTGCAAACATAAGCACCTTACCAAAGAAACCTAAACTCAAGATCCTTTGTTTATTGAGTCTCTACAGTGTTAAAATCAGGATGAAGAAACAAATGAAAGCAGCCTTAAGAGTATCTGGGCTTTTACATCCATGTTCCTGAGGTAGTCTTTAAAGTGGGAAAACAGAATCTCTCATAACAGTTATAAAGATTTGTTAAGAATCCCAGAGTAACAATATGCCCTAAGAACTTATTAACAAAAAACCTGGATTCTATGTCTGGCTTTGCCACTGACTACCTGTGAGACCCTAGGAAGTCACACGACCTTCCTGATCCTAGTTTCCTTTTCTATAAAATGAGGAGACTGGACAAGATAATCTTTCTCTGGGCCCTCCTTGAATTACAACACCCAGATGGAAAACAGAGCTGCTGAAAAAAAAACTAATTAAGCTCAGGCTGCATTGTAGTTAGAGAATGCATCTCTGTCCCACATAAATATCAACTTCTCTTTAATTTCCTCCATGAAGGAAAATACCTGAGGGTATTTAGCTTCAGAAAGCAAGGCTGAATGCTTTGCCATCAATAGCTGAAAAAGAACAGCTAGTGGAGCAGGAAGGTGTAAGAGAGAAAGCCTCAAATCTGAAGGAATCAAAGAGACCTGACCTTGGTTGGGCAATGAGAGACTGCAACACAAGAGAACTAAGTTGGAAGGCATAAACTGGGGCAGGAAAACAAAACCAAGGGCAAAGGAAGATGCTATTAGAACAAAGGATACAAAAGCAAGCCTGATCAGAAGTCGAAAGAGCAAAGAGCATGCTTAACAGTTTTCTTCGTATCCTAAACTAATGGAGGAAGTGGTAAATATATACAGCATTCTGAAAGAAGCAGAAGCTACAATACAAGCAGGGGGAAAGCAGAGTGCAGCGTCCTTACCTTGCAACATGAAAAGCAGAAGCTGAAGAGGCCAGGGGAGCTTCTGGTTGCAAACTTCTGGATCCTTTAGCCACTAGAGCCTACTGGTTACTTAATATGATTTGAGGGGGTGGGGGAATCTCCTGATTTAAGCCTGGAGTCTGACAGAGACAGAGTCTGCATAGATATATCACTGCCTTCTGTGGTTTGTAAATTCTTTTTTTCTTGCCTGTCAAAGTGGCAACACAAGCACTAAGCTCAGGGACATTCAGACAGGGACCCCCTCCCCCCCTTCCCTTCCATCCCTAACTTAACAACCTATCAATCAAACCAAAGACAAGGGAACAGGCAGGAGTCGGAAGGCTCTGTCTTGTTTATTCCTCAACATTCCCTCCCCCATCTCTTCAGTTGGCAAGAAGTATGAGGCAGGAGTGAGTGTTCAATAACAAATCAGGGCAGCAGCAGTTGCTAAGAGCCATCTCTAGTCTCCCTTTGAACTCTGGGAAATAATAGCACAGAGAGCCCTGCCATAGGGAGGTGTGGTGGAGCAAAAGTGGGATCCCATGAAGGGAAACCCACATCCTTGGCTGACAGAAAATCCCCTCAGCCATATACTGAGATACCTACCTTGGTGAAAGAGAAGGTCTTGAGGTAGATAATGTGAATATTCACATCTCCCACATTAGCTAGTGGCAGACATGAGACAATTCTATCCTATGTCACAAAATCCATTTGTCTTCTCTTCTATTTCCAGGGGTAGGTTAAGGGAGAGCCTCCACTCAAGACATTTTCCAAATTTTAGGAATTTTCTCTTTTCATGACAGTTCCCAGCTCAGAGTATGTAATTCCTAGATTATATCAAAACATCTGCTTTGCTGTTTTGATTCTGTTGGCTGTCCCCAAATGGAAACAACATTCCAAACCAGTTAAGTCATAGGCAAACCCATATCTTGGAAAGAAAATATTAAGTAAGTTTTCAAAAGTTTAGTTTATAAGCTATAATACTAATCAAACACTGGCTGAGCACCTCTTATGCCCCAAACCTCTCTTGTTTCTCCAAAGTTGCTGCACTGAAAGATTCCTGGCCTTCTTTTCCCTTAACTTGCGTCTTCCCCTCTTCCCATTCCAGAAGTGCTCTCTGTTGGCAGTATTTTCATCTCCTAGCAACTTCCAAACATTTATTTAAATTATTTATTTCAATGTTCAAAGGCTTTATTAAAAGCAGAAGCCCAGAACCAGGCTGTTCAAAAGAGTTAAGGGAATGGGGAAGGAATTGAGAAAGCAGGTTCTCAAAGTAACATCAAACTGCACAGCAAATTTTCTCCTTCTAAAAGTACTTCCCAGCAATTTTATCCTTCCAAAAACTGAAGTATAGCCTCTCTCCCTGTTCTCTCTCATTCCACTGTCCCAATCTCAGTCTCCTTGAAAGACAAGATTATAAAACAGCTACATTATTGAGGAGAAAAGCTCCATGGCACCAAGGTGTATTCTTAGCTGAATGTACTGCATCTTTCAGCCCTATTATAATCTAAAGGGAAGCCACCCAGCCAGTCCCTGCACCTATAAGGGAAAATGGATTCCATTTGCTTCTCTGTGGGAGACAATCATAGACATTTAGACATAAGTCCAACATAAAGCTAAGCATTATTAATCCTTTTACCCACAGATTACTACTGGGCTTTGAAGACTGCAACATGAGTCACGAGTTCTAAAGAGAAAGGAAAATGAAGAGCACTCTCAGAAGTGGCCACTTTTCAGCACAGGAAGAACAATGATTATGAACATGGATATATGGCAAGAGTTTATTGAAGCCAGATGTAGGGAACAGTTTAATGGGCCTGGAACAGAAGCAAGAACTCCTGGTACTCCTAGGCCTCTTTAAAATAGTATTATCCATCTGTACCGCAGAGAAAATGGTAAATCACAGCCAGCACAGGATAAGCCATGCCAGTAACCAGCTGGAACTTCGTTCTGCTGAGGTGGACTAAAGCATCTGCCACCTAAACACAGGCAGCCTCTCTGGCAGCTGCCTCTGGTAAAAGGGAATAAACCACTGTGTTATTAGTGGAAGAAAATTCACAGTCCTGTTACTGGGGAAGGCCAGATGTTGCTAAGAGCTACAGATGTGCCAGAGGCAAAGATCAAAATACTTCCTGCAAAGAAAGAGCAAGCCACCATTGGAATCCAGGCACTGAGAGGGCACCACCACCCAATATACATATCCAGCCTGTTTATTAACACTTACGTATGGAAACAGGTATTCCCTGTTGCAGCTGATGTAATTACAGAGAAATCAATTTATACTGCATCTGCTAGGATCAGCTGAAAGCACAGGCAAGCATAACACAGAGTAGAAAATCAAGAGCCAATGAACAGCTCATCATCAGGCCAGTTGTTTTGCAGGAAAATGTAAGGTGATGAACTTTAAGGCAGTCCAAGCTGACCCTTGACTCAAATCTACTCTGCCAGCCCTGCAAGCTCCATTTCCTGAGACATGAACTAAGATCATCTTCCCACAGGAGGATAGCCCCTCCTGAGGCTCTAGGCACCTGTCCTTCCAAGTCAAGCAGAAGGCAAGGTATCACTGCACTATTTGGCAGCTCTTAAAACACAAGAAGTTTGATTACCAATAGTTGAGGGAAGATATTTGGCCAAGAGCTTTAACTTTTAGTGGCCTTTACTATACCTTTAGTGGCCAAAGAATCTCTTTCAAGCCAAACTTTCACAGCCACAACACTAACTCATAAGGTCTGATAAAGTGCCTCATAGTATATAATCATTACCTCCTACCCTCTTGTTTACCTGCCTCACACTGTGCCCCTTTGCTCTCTAGCAGCCACCAATAGAACACTTGTGTAGGTATCATGCCGTGAAACGTATTTAACCCTTTTCTCTTCCAAAGACCCAGGAGCACCATCTAGCCCAGTAAGAACTGCACGGAACCATTCTTCTTATAAACCATTCTGATTTCATATAACTTACTAAGTTTATCAATGACACTGAGGAGGAAATGCCAGTCAAGCTGGGAACCACATAAAGGTTGATGATGCCAGCCTCCAGTAACAAGTCTCTGAGGTGGGACTATGACAAGGTGGGAGGTTCTCAACGTGACATAGAAAATTCGTTCTGCCACGTAGCTGCCCCCAACAACAGATACTCTTCTCCAAAATGTCCAGGCCTGCTGTTAATGAATCTGCAGAGAATCCTCTAATTTGAAACAAAACCATATTATCATTACCAGCTGCTCTGACCTTGTAATTGGTCATTACCCACAAACTAATGAGCCTCCCACAGAGTGCACACAGCATTTGGCAGTTAGTCTAGGGCCGTTCTGACTGGCAGTGGGCAGCCAGATCTGGCCACCTCTTACCTTTTCAGACTTGACTTTCTTTAGCGGGCGACACTCATTCTCCCCTTCCTCTGGCTCCGGTTTAGCTCCCAAAGGATTGAGCGCTGCCCCAGGCTCAATAGCTATACTCCCGAGTGGCTCCACAGCTCCTGTATCCACCCCTGCACTTCCATCATACTGCCCACCCCGTCCTCCCAAGGGCACTGGCTGGAGGACCCCAGGATCCTTTTCTGTACAAGTCCCCACTCCTTCGCTTCTCTCCTTCTTGCTCTTAGATGAGCTGTTCTCCTTCTCCTTTTTGGAGCCGGCTATACTGCGGGATGCCTTAGTCGCCTTCTCTGAGCCCTTGGGAGCAATAGCAGCAACCAGGCTTCCTGAGTTGGCACCATCTCCTGAGCGTCCCTGTACCTCTTTCTTGCTAGCTGCCCCCTCACTTGGAGTGAACAGGGAAGTCCCTGGAGTGGGTTTGCTAGTGTCTTTGCCACTCTTATTCCTTTTGGATTTTGATTTGCCTTCCTTCCCTTGAGGACCTGGCACTGGGGTCACAAACTTGATGTTGTCTGGTAGTGTGGCCACAGCATTGGGAGCCGGTATCCCCACCTCCTTTGAGCCTGACATTTCCAGTTTCTGCTGGTCCTTTTCCAGATCGGCGTCCAGGTCAATGATGAGATTCCCTACTCCAATGTCCCATTCATCCCCACTGTCGTATGTCTCAACCGGGTTTGCATCCACTCCTTTCCCTCCGGAGGCTCCACTGCTCAAGGACATCTTAGAGTCAACGTCCCACCTCAAGATTCAAGGCTCTTCCTTGCCCCCAGCTTTCCTATTTTCAGCTTCAGCTATGTTCTCAGACCTGCCACATTGGTCAGTACATGCCCAGTGGACAACATCATTGCTGGAAAAAGAAAATTTAAAGAGCTGTTAAAGGAAACAATACAGGCAAGGAGACAGCCTGAAATAAACTCCCACACAAAACAGACCCTTCCTAGGCGGCTATCACATCACAACGGACAAGACAAGGTTCAAGTGTATTTCTAACCAAGTCACATCAGACCAAAGGAAAATTTAATTCCCAATCCATCACCCCAAGGAAGAGTACAATATTTCCAATTGCCCGGAGAGTCTGTGGTAAGTCTTAACTAGGAATCCTCTGGAGTTAAGTTTCCCATTCCCAAGAGACTTATTTCTACTACCACTGCCAGCTGGCACTCCTCCCTGAAACAATAGAGGCCCTAGCACATCAGAGATTGAAGCTCTAGCACAACTTTACTCACATCCCCTTTCTTCTTGAATTATCAGATACTCAGAACATGGGCTAGCAAAAGCTGCTAAGGTCCTCTATTAACAGGGCCTGTCCCTACAAAACATAATATAGATTCCTTGTCAACCGTTGAAGGGATAAAAGTCTAAATATGGGCAAGTAAGATTAAAAGAGAAAAGCAAGCAGAACTGGGAAAAATACATCAGGATAGGGGACAAAAACTGCAACTAGATGAGACACCTAGAGGAGAGGACACTACCAATCAGCTTAAGTTCAGTTAAATAAACCTTATTAAGCTCCAGGTTTCAAATTCTGTCCAAACAGCATAATTCCATGTGGCCTTTCCCATTTCCCACTAAATATGTATGAAGAGACACAAAAGAGGGAAAAATTTTTTACCCTATCAATAACTGAACTCTACTAAAACTCCTAATAGCAGATTGTGGGGTAGCTGCACATTCTTATATAAGATTGATGATGCTGAATTGAGAAGGATCTCACAACATAAAACAGAGAGTGGCTAAAAAAAAAGGGGGGGATGGTGGTAAAAAAGGAAATTTATCTCTCTCCAGTCTGCTGACTCATGAGACCCAGGGACTGTACCAGCTAGAAAACCTGGCAGCCAACATACACTGTCCAGGTACTACTTTATAATAAAGCCAAAGAGTTCCATTCTGGCTTACACCCCTATCAGCCATCTCTCTATATCCATTTACAAACTCCCAAAAGGTAAGAGTAGAAAGAGCAAACCAGTGGTGGCACAATGAATCCTACAAAATAAGATTTTCAACAGGCAAATGCTACAGACAGTACAGAGAAAAGACAAATTATACTTTTTCACCTACTCTCTCCAGACAGTGTCAAAGAACCAGGGTGCAGTTATAAGAGAAGACGTCATCCTAGAAGAGCACAGCTGTACCAAATGAATGCCTGCTAGCAACTGGGATTTAAGAGAAAAAGATGTGCACATTAGCCTGCCATTTAGCTATAGATCTGAGAAGAAAATATATCTTTTAGCCAAGTAGAGCGCTTAGGGACAACAGCAGCCAACCACTGCTGGATTCAAGTCTACACAGACCTTACTTCATAAAAGAATGAGCAAAAAGTGTGTGTGTCAGGGTTGACATAATGTAGGAACTATCAAAAAATGCCACCCATGAGGTAAAGAAGACATAAATAATCTCAGAAGAATCGGAGAAATGATACCTCTGAAAATGTTTAGAATTTTGAAAACATTTTAAATAAAATGTTTGGAAATCTAAACACTACACAAGAAGACTTGGCCTCTATGAAACAGTTGTATAGAACATATTTGTTCATTCGTTCAAAAAATTTTGTATCAATGTGCCAGACATTAAGCCAGGTGCTGAGAATATAACAGTGGATAAGACTGTGAATAAGGCAGTGGAACATGGTACTAAAAATAGTTCTATTATGGGGGCAGAAGGCATTTCTAGAAAATTGGAATACCAGCTGAATCTGCACTATGAAGGTTTATTAAAGCATAGTTCTTCCCAACATCATAATTAATACCTCTGCAATCTTTGTAGTTGTGGCTAGGCTTAGAGCATAACCCACATTTATCTAAGGCTTACCTACTTTCCTCCAGAGTTATACAATCATAAGCATTTAATCTGACCCTTAAAACAACCCCATGTTTGTTAATTCTTGGAAAAACAATAAAACTTTCAAAAGAAGTTCCTCTTAAAAAAACACCTTTCTCTAGAAAACAGGATGGTAATGGCAGAGAGACTCTGGAGACTTTAGAGGAGTACATAAAGGAAATATAAAGTACCTAAAAATGTTAGTGTCATTGAGAGGTCCTGACAGTAACCTCTATGGAGCAGGATTAATGAAGTATGCCAGGAAGGAAGAGACAGCATTAAGGTAACAGGCTGAAATGAAAAGGTATGAACTCAGGGAAAAAAAAAAAGGATATGATTTTTTAAAAGAAGAACATGCAAGGAAACAAAAGGTGGAATACTAATTAAATTTCAAAGAGATCAAAAAAGCACAGACCTGAACTGTGGAAAATCAATCAGTAAATAACAAGAAAACTTAAGATATTTTTCCAGAATGCAAAGGAAAAGGATAGCAAAAAGAGAATAATGAGGGAAATTGAGAGAAAGCCATTTAATAACACTGAAAACTGAAGCAGCAGCTAGAAAAATAGGAGGAAAGCAGCCCACAGAGACATAATAAATGAATACCATCTTGAGTGGAAAAAGATCTTGCATGCAGATTGAAAAGGTTCACTACTTTCTCAGCAAAATCAATTTAAAAAGACAAACTTGCACACATTCTGGCAAAATTTTTTAATTACAAAGGACAAAAACTGGGCCAACCTCAGACTGTGCTGCAGTGTTAAAATGTTAAAAAAAGAACGAAAAATCTACAGAATTTTGAAAAGGGAAGGTTGTTAGTCAAGTCTTACACTCAGTCAAGTTGTTTGTCATGTGTAAAGGCAACAGATGTCCAGTTATGTAAGAACATATATATGCTTGATAAAAATGATCTGAAGCACTAAAAACCAGTTCAGTGCAGTATAAATTTGAAAAGTTCTTGTAAACACATACCAACTCAATTTTGTAATCTGAAAAGTAAATGCAATGCAGGTATTAAAAATTATTCCTAAGAAAGATATGAGCCAAAATTGCTTATAATAAATAACATAGAACCTCAAAAAGTTCGGCCTAAACACCAGTAAGGAAAGACACTTCCTCAAATTTCTTGTCCCAATTCTGTATGTCATGGCAAACTTTTTTTTTCTTTTCCAGTAAGACATCCTGCCATTACATTTTAAAAAAATTGTGCTTCTCCAACCCAAGTGTCCATCAGTAGATGAATGGATAAAGAAAATGTGGTACATATACACAATGGAATATTATTCAGCCATAAGAAGAAAACAAATCCTACCATTTGCAACATGGATGGAGCTGGAGGGTATTATGCTCAGTGAAGTAAGCCAGGCGGAGAAGACAAGTACCAAATAACTTCACTCATTTGTGGAGTCTAACAACAAAGCAAAACTGAAGGAACAAAACAGCAGCAGACTCACAGACTCCAAGAAGGGACTGGTGATTACCAAAGGAAAGGGTTGGGGAGGGTGTGTGGGGCGGGAGGGAGAAGGGGATTAAGGGGCATTATGATTAGCACACATAGTGTAGGTGGCTCATGGGGAAGGCAGAATAGTACAGACAAGTAGTGACTCTATAGCATCTTACTACACTGAAGGGCAGTGACTGCAATGGGGTGTGTGGGGGGGACTTGATATATGGGTGAATGTTGTAAAAACCTTAATAAGATTGTATATCAATGATACCTTGATAAAAAGAAATAGATGTAAGAGATTTATCCAACAAATGTAACCTGTGGCCCTTTTTGGGTGGTGGTGATTCAAAAAAATCAGCTGTAAATAAATGTATCACAGTTGGTAAATATATATATTTGTGGGGTAGGAGGATGCTGAAATGGGTGAAGGTAGTTAAAAAGCACAAATTCCCAATTATAAGCTAAATAAGTCCTAAAGGATGCAATGTATAGCATGGGGACTATAGTTAACCATACCATATTGTGTATCTGAAAATTGCTAAGAGAGTGGATCTTAAAAGTTCTCATCACACACAAAAAAATTTGTAACTGTAATGATGGATGCTAACTAAACTTATTCTTATAATTATTTCCCTGATATATATATATATATATATGTCAAATCATTATGTTGTATACCTTTAAGTAATACAATGTTATATGTCAATTCATCTCAATAAACAAGAAATAATTAACTAAAAAAAGTGCTTCTTAAAAGAGAGCTCAAGATGGAAAGAATATCTGATAGTCTATGCTCATTTCCAGGTTCCACATCTTAAAGGAGAGATTACTTAAAAGAGGGATTTTCCAGAAGATAGGGTAAAAGACCAAGAAGCCATTTCTTAAAAGGGAAGGTTCTTAGAAACTTTTATCCATTAGTCTGGAAAGAAGCGTATTGAAGGGACACAGGCCAGTTGGCTTCAAATATATTATGGTTGCATTGTGGAAAGGAAAAACTCAGAAACAGGCCCAGGAGTGGAAGTTACATAAAGACAGATGTTTAACTCAGGAAAAAATTTAATAACCTGAAATTTCCAACAACAGCTCACAATGTTGAATAAAGCCATCATGGAAGAACTGAGGGAAAAAGCATAATCACCTGTCAAGCAAATTACATAAAAATACGCTCTATATGTGGTAGGAGGTAGTCTGGATATGCCTATGGCCTTTTCCCCATCTATAATTCCATTAATGTACCTATCAAAAAGTGCTTTCCCTACTAGAAAACTACCCAGAATTTTGGAATGACCAACATGCAAAGAAAACATACTCTGAGGACTGATACTCAGTGGCCCTGATGTTCTTTAGAGAGCCACTGCCCTCCTGTTTTGGAGGGTATTAAGAGTTTTCTTAAGTACTACTTTTCGACCAGGTGACTTTTCAGAAACCCAGCTTTCCAGGCCCAGCAGGTTTCACAGTAACTTTGGTGGTACACTTCCAAAGATACACTGTAAAACTGCCAAGGATTTTTTAATCAGCCTGGCTGCAGCAGCCAAACCACTTCCCATCTGCTCCTTACAGCATCCCTGGCTTTATACAGCTAATAATCAACTCTCTGACAGGTCATTGCAGAGATGTTTAACCTCAGGAGGTAGGGCAACTAACATACTAGCTGGAAATGAAAAGCACTGACCTCTTGTTTCCATGGCAGAGAAAATGCAGAATCATAAGAACCAATACCTTGCAGAGACCACAAGGCACTTGCCAATTTGCAAGAGCTTTTGTAAATATTTTCCTCTCTTCTCTCCTTCTACCTTACTGTAGTCCACTTCCTTACTTAGGACCGTGATTCACCAGACTCTGGAATTACCTGTCAGTACTACCATTTGTACTTTGTTCCCGTATCTGATCACCAAAGAACTCCTCTCTGCATGGATATCCTAAGGGACCAATATAGGTCATGACAATCATTCCCCATAATCTGTACTGATAACAACAGAAGTTCAAATCCCAGTTTCCTTTATGGAACCCAACTGCATCTCTCAGATTCTCAGTCCACAAACTGGTTTGTAATCATACATCTTATGTCATTAATTGCTTTTTTTTAAGGCACATGGTATATCACTTCCTAACTCAGGAATAAACAAGAACTCTTTTCAGGAAGGCTAAAAATGAGGAAAAAAAAAAAAGAAAAAGGCTAAGAATGAGATACGTCATGTGAAGTCTCTGCCCCTGCCCAGAGGACGTAAGCAGCAACTGACCTTACTGATGTCCAAACATAAAAAAACACTACTTTTCTTTCTGCCCAGATTGAGGGCTTCAAAGAAAGAGGATCTCTTTAATTGCCAACAACTCACAGATAATCTGGTCTAAGCAGCAAACTGTCCAATGCTGTTCTTTTAAATTATTTTGTCCTCCCAAGAAAGGCGGGCAGTCTGAGAGACTTCCTAACAGCGAGAGGGCTGCTAAAGGGGCAAGAACAGCACAGAGCTTACTGTTCAGGAGAAAGGACAGGTAGACAAAATTGTCCAGGTGCACACTGCCCAGCAGACTGACAACATTCACAATCTTCAGGAGTGCCAATCCTCTGGCTGGCTACGCAGCTTGAAGGCCCCTCACCATGATACGCAACCTGCTGCACCTTCCGCCAGGCCAGCCCACACCTGGCTCACAAACTGGCAACCCCTGCCCTGGCATCAGGCCAGCCAGAGGGAAGCCCTGCCTACAGCAGCTACAAATGCAAAGCATAGATACTTATACCTGTGTGTATGGCCCATTGGTTCTGGCAGTGGAGACAGGCATAGCAGCCGGGAAGAAGGAAAGAGCTCTTTTCTCCCCCCCAGGCACCAACACTGCTACCCTGTGACCCCCAACATTGCTTCAGGGGTTGAGCAGCTCCAGAGAGTAAAGCTTCTGGGCACTAGAGGTTGCCACATACAAATATGAAATGTCAAAGGAACTTGGCTCAAAGCAAAATCATACATACACCAGAAAAAGAGTCAAATGAAATGGATGTCATGAATCTTCCCGGAAGAGATTTCAAAATAAAAATCATAAACATGCTCATGGAGGTAAAGAAAAATATTCAAGCACTCAGGAATGAATTCGGGTCGGAGACCCAATCATTATGGAAAACAGTATCAGAAATGAAACATACAATGGAAGGTTTTAAAAGCAGATTAGATACAGTGGAGGAGATGATAAATCAAACAGAAATCAGAGAAGAGGAATACAAAGAAGCTGAGGCACAGAGAGAAAAAAGAATCTCTAAGAATGAAAGAATAATGAGAGAACTGTGTGACCAATCCAAACGGAACAATATTCATATTATAAGGGTACCAGAAGAAGAAGAGAGAGAAAAAGGGGCAGAAAGTGTCTTTGAGGAGGTAATCACTGAAAACTTCCCCAATCTGAGGAAGGAGATAATCTCTCAGGCCACGAAGGTGCACAGATATCCCAACACAAGGGACCCAAGGAAGACAACAGGAAGACATATAGTAATTAAAATGGCAGAGATCAAGGATAAGGACAGACTATTAAAAGCAGCCGGAAAGAGAAATAAGATCACATACAAAGGAAAGCCCATCAGGCTATCATCAGACTTCTCAGCAGAAACCTTATAGGCCAGAAGGGAGTGGCATGATAATATTTAATGCAATGAAATAGAAGGGCCTCAAACGAAGAATATTTCATCTGGCAAGGTTATCATTTAAATTTGAAGGAGGAATTAAACAATTTCCAGATAGGCAAAAGCTGAGAGAATTTACCTCCCACAAACCATCTCTACCATGTATTTTGGAGGGACTGCTATAGATGGAAGTGTTCCTAAGATTTAACAGCTGTCACCAGAGGTAAAAAAAACACAGTAAAGAAAGTAGAACAATTAATTTCCAAGCAAATGCAAAATCAAATCAACTCAAAGTCAGTCAAGAGATAGACAAAAAGGACAGAATGTGATACCTTAGATATAAAGAATGGAGGAGGCAGAAAAAGGAGAAAAAAAAGAAGCTTTAGATTGTGTTTGTAATAGCATACTGAGTTAAGTTAGACTCTTAGATAGTAAGGAAGTTAACCTTGAACCTTTGGTAACCACAAATCTAAAGCCTGCAATGGCAGTAAGTACATACCTATTGATAATCAACCTAAATGTAAACGGTCTGAATGCACCAATTCAAAAGACAAAGAGTCACTGAATGGATAAAAAAACAGACCCATCTATATGCTGCCTGCAAGAGACTCACTTTAAAACCAAAGACATATACAGACTAAAAGTGAAGGGATGGAAAAGATATTTCATGCAACTAATAGGGATAAAAAAGCATGAACTGCAGTACCTGTATCAGACAAAATAGATTTCAAAACAAAGAAGGTCACAACGGACAAAGAAGGACATTACGTAACGATAAAGGGGTCAGTCCAACAAGAGGATATAACTATTATAAATATCTATGCACCCAACACAGGATCACCTACATATGTGAAACAAACACGAACAGAATTAAAGGGGGAAATAGGATGCAATGCATTCATTCTAGGAGACTTCAACACACCACTCCTTCCAAAGGACAGATCAATCAGACAGAAAATAAGTAAGGAGACAGAGGCACTGAACAACACATTAGAACAGATGGACCTCACAGACATTTACAGAACTCTACACCCAAAAGCAGCAGAATACACATTCTTCTCAAGTGCACATGGAACATTTTCAAGAATAGATCATATACCAGGCCACAAAAAGAGCCTCAGTAAATTAAAATGATTGAAACTGTACCAACCAATTTCTCAGACCACAAGGTATGAAACTAGAAATAAATTATGCAAACAAAACGAAAAATCCCACAAACATGGAGGCTTCACAACATGTTCCTAAATAACCAGTGGATCAATGACCAAATAAAATCAGAGATCAAGCAATATATGGAGACAAATGACAACAATAATTCAACACTGGAAAATCTTTGGGACGTAGCAAAGGCCGTGCTAAGAGGAAAGTATACTGCAGTACTGGCCTACCTCAGGAAAGAACAATCCCATATGAACAGTCTAAAATCACAATTAACAAAACTAGGAAAAGAAGAACAAACAAGGCCCAAAGTCAGTAGAAGGAGGAACATAAAAAAGATTAGAGCAGAAATAAATAAAATCTAGAAGAATAAAACAACAGAAAGAATCAATGAAAGCAAGAGCTGGTTCTTCGAGAAAATAAACAAAATAGATAAACCCCTAGTCAGACTTATCAAGAAAAAAAGAGAGTCTACACATGTAAACAGAATCAGAAATGAGAAAGGAAAATCAATACGGACACAATAGAAATAAAAGAATGATTAGAGAATACTATAAAAAATTATATGCTAACAAACTGGATAACCTAGAAGAAATGGACCACTTTCTAGAAAAATACAACCTTCCAAGGCTGACCCAGAAACAAACAGAAAATCTGAACAGACCAATTGCCAGCAATGAAATTGAACTGGTAATCAAAAAACTACCTAGGAACAAAACTCCTAGACCAGACGGCTTCACCGCTGAATTTTATCAGACATTTAGTGAAGACCTAATACCCATCCTCCTTAAAGTTTTCCAAAGAGTAGAAGACAAGGGAATACTTCCAAACTCATTTTATGAGGCCAGCATCACTCTAATACCAAAACCAGGCAAAGACACCAAAAAAAAAGAAAATGACAGAACAATACGCCTGAAGAACATAGATGCAAAAATACTTAACAAAACATTAGCGAACCGAATTCAAAAATACATCAAAAAGATCATCCATGATGATCAAGTGGGATTCATCCCAGGGAAGCAAGGATGGTATAACACTTGAAAATCCATAAACATTATCCACCACATCAATAAAAAGAAGGACAAAAACCACATGATCATCTCCATAGATGCTGAAAAAGCATTTGACAAAATTCAACATCCATTCATAATAAAAAACTCTCAACAAAATGGGTATAGAGCCCAAGTACCTCAACATAATAAAGATCATATATGACAAACCCACAGCCAACATCATATTTAACAGCGAGAAGCTGAAAGCTTTTCCTTAAGATTGGGAACAAGACAAGGATGCCCACTCTTCCTACTTTTATTCAACATAGTTCTGGATGTCCTCGCCACGGCAATCAGACAACACAAAGAAATAAAAGGTATCCAGATCAGCAAGGAAGAAGTTAAACTGTTCCAGTTTCCAGTACATAAAAAACCCTAAAAAATTCACTCCAAACTACTAGATCTAATATCTGAATTCAGCAAAGTTGCAGGATACAAATTAATACACAGAAATCTGTGGCATTCCTATACACTAATGGTGAACTAGCAGAAAGAGAAATCAGGAAAACAATTCCATTCACAACTGCATCAAAAAGAATAAAATACCTAGGAATTAACCTAACCAAGGAAGAGAAAGACCTATACTCTGAAAACTACAAGACATTCATAGAACAAATTAAAGAAGATACCAATAAATGGAAACACATCCCATGCTCGTGGATAGGAAGAATTAATATTGTTAAAATGGTCTTCCTACCTAAAGCAATCTACAGATTCAATGCAATTCCTATCAAAATACCAACAGCATTCTTCAACAAACTAGAGAAAATCATTTGAATATTCATATGGAACTACAAAAGACCCCGAAAAGCCAAAGCAATCCTGAGATGGAAGAATAAAGCGGGGCGGATTACGCTCCCCAACTTCAATCTCTACTACAAAGCCACGGTAACCAAGACAATTTGGTACTGGCACAAGAAGAGAACAATGGACCAACGGAACAGACTAGAGAGCATAGATATAAACCCAACCATATATGGTCAATTAATATACAATAAAGGAGCTATGGACATACAATGGGGAAATGACAGCCTCTTCAACAACTGGTGTTGGCAAAACTGGACAGCTACATGCAATAGAATGAAACTGGATTATTGTTTAACCCCATACACAAAAGTAAACTCGAAATGGATCAAAGACCTGAATGTAAGTCATGAAACCATAAATCTCTTAGAAGACAACATAGGAAAAAGCTCCTGAATATAAACATGAGCAAGTTCTTCCTGAATGCATCTCCTCGAGCAAGGGAAACAAAAGCAAAAATGAACACATGGGACTGCATCAAACTAAAAAGCTTCTGTACGGCAAAGGATACCATCAACAGAACAAAAAGGCATCCTACAGTATGGGAGAATATATTTGTAAACAATATTTCCGACAAGGGGTTAATATCCAACATATATAAAGAACGCACACACCTCAACACCTAAAAAGCAAATAACCTGATTAAAAAATGGGCAGAGGATATGAAGAAACGATTCTCGAGAGAAGAAATTCAGATGGCCACCAGACACATGAAAAGATGCTCCACATCACTAATCATCAGGGAAATGCAAATTAAAACCACAATGAGATATCACCTCACATCAGTTAGGATGGCCAGCATTGAAAAGACTAAGAAGAACAAATGCTGGTGAGGATGCGGAGAAAGGGGAACCCTCCTACACTGCTGTTGGAAATGTAAGCTAGTTCAACCATTGTGAAAAGCAATACGGAGGTTCCTCAAAAAACTAAAAATAGAAATACCATTTGACCCAGGAATCCCACTTCTAGGAATTTACCCAAAGAATACAAGTTCTCAGATTCAAAAAGACATATGCACCCCTATGTTTATTGCAGCACTATTTACAACAGCCAAGATGTGGAAGCAACCTAAGTGTCCAACAGTAGATGAATGGATAAAGAAGTGGTACATATACACAATGGAATACTATTCAGCCATAAGAAACAAATCCTACATGTGCAACAACATGGATGGAGCTGGTGGATATTATGCTCAGTGAAATAAGCCAGGCAGAGAAAGAAAGTGCCAAATGATTTCCCTCATTTGTGGAGTATAACAATGAAGCAAAACTGAAGGAACAAAACAGCAGCAGACTCACAGACTCCAAAAAGAGACTAGCAGTTACCAAAGGGGAGAGGTGTGGGAGGGCGGGTGGGGAGGAAGGCAGAAGGGGATTGAGGGGTATTATGTTTAGTACACATGGTGTGGGGGGGTCACGGGGAAGACCCTGTAGCTCAGAGAAAGCAAATAGTGACTCTGTGGCATCTTACTACACTGATGGACAGTGACTGTAATGGGGTGTGTGGGGGGGACTTGATAATATGGGTGAATATAGTAACCACATTGTTTTTCATGTGACCATTCATAAGAGTGTATATCAATAATACCTTAATAATAAATAAATATATAAAATTATTTTGTCCTCCCTTCTTATGGGTTTCGGATCAATCTTATAGGCTTTGGCCTGAGGAAGTAATAGTTCTTGTTAGATATATACTCAATTCTAGGAAGGTAGCATGCTAGAGGATAAACAGCACTGAACTTAGCACCAAGAGGTAAGATTTCTGGACTCAAACTTCCACTGATCTTAGCTCAGTTGCTAGCCAAGCTGCTTCATTAAGTATTAATGTTCTCATTAAAAAATGGAGGGAGAAACCATCATGGTTCTAGCATATTCTGAGGATATAAATCTGAAAAATAAAAGACAACTCAAAAATATAAAACGACCCACATATTCTTGTTATATTCTGGTGTCTGAACTTGAAAAGGACAGTTTCTTGGTTATACCTTGATACAGAGTATCTAAAGTACTCTTTTTAAAAAGGAAAAAATGTTAAAAAATTTTTTTGACAAATTAAATTACAAGTAGTACTGATACCCACTTGAGTTCTATGAAAGAAAATGGCAATCCTTTCTTCCATGAACTCAGTGGCCTAGGTTTTCCCTTTAGGTAGTCTTACCTCCAGAGGTACTCCAAAACTACAGTATAGTGACAGACAGACAGACAGACACCATTTTACTTCAAAAGCCCCTCAGCGCCAAGGTTCCAATCTCAAGGCTCAAGGTTTTAACATCTGAACTATCTCTTTAGCACCTGTGCTAGTCCACTAGGTTGTTGACCACACTAACAGGCCGGCCTTCAAATCTAAATTGTGTGAGGTTCACAGACTTTGATGCCCCAGGGAACTGTCAACAAACAATGGGATACAATAAAGAAGAAAACCGTATTATACCATCTTCCCTGAATTCCAGATGCTACTCTGAAATCACCTCATACTTAGCCAGCCTCAGATGAGGCTAGTACAACATGTAAACCATCCTCAGTGACCCTGAGCTTACCCAGCTAGAAGAACAGGCATCTCCCTCTTAACCTGACACACTTCATAGGAGCTCAGTAATCAACTGAATTTCCACCTAGGGCTCTAATGAGAAACAATCAACTTTCCTTTGGGTCTCTCCCTTAATTTATTACATTAATTACTGTAACAAAAGAACTGTGTAATCTCAAGTACTATAGCTCTTAGTTTATATCTCCAATGGGGATCAGATAAACAACAAACTAATGGTGCCAATTTGAGAGGATGGATCCAATTCAACGGGGCTCATCTGACCATGTGTCACCTAAGGACAGAAGAGTAGAAGTGTAGCACCTCTCAGTCCCCAAGTGTCTATATGCTGCATTTCATGAATAGTTTTATAGTCCTTACAGGCTATTATTCTCAGACAAAGATTATGAAGCCTGACCTGTTTCATTTTACACAAACAACTGACACTTCCACCAGGACATAGCTATTCAACAGGGCTCAAGTTTATAGCCTTGGTGTTTGTCAATACTACTCTATGCCAACATACATCTTACAACAGGCTAAAAAGTACTTAATATGTAAACAACTCCGTCCCAACCCTATAGGGATTCATCCAGTGAAACTAGCCCACAGAGAAAACCCTTGCTGAGGCCTATCAGTAGGCAGGCTAAGAAGCAGAAGGCAAAGATCATATAAATTAAAAAATAAAGCAAGCTCCACCTGCCCCCCTCCCCTAATAGAGGGCTATGTACCCCTTTATAATTTAGTTATTATCCCCAGAGGTAAATTGTGGATAAAGTGCAGGTTCATACGGCCAGGATTCTCACCTGGCCCTGGTCAGCTAGCTCACTACACACATGTGGGCAATGCGTTGTTATTGACTCTATATAAAGAGCTCTGCCCAGTGCTCTGGGCGACACAGTGACATGGCAGCAGGATTGCAAGGCTGTAGGAGAGCAGAGACTGAGACGGCTGCGGGGATAGAGAGGCCCAGAGGTAGAGACCTGCTTGCTACATGCAGATTCACTCTGAGTGGCCAAGTTTCTAGTGATTGACCTGCCACTGTGGGAATAAAGTTGGGTATAAACCCTTTCACCCCAAGAACGTTCCATTGTCATTTTTTGGTCTCACTGAATCCATAGTCAACTTGCCTGGGCTGAAACCCACTGGCAAGACATAAACTTTCTGTGCTAAGGAGAAAGAGGTGATGTCACATTCTCAGGAAAAAAGTAAACAGAAGGGATAGCTGGAATCTAAGAAATTAGCTTTCCATACAGATATGTTCTGTCAAAGCTTTTCTGTATCTCAGTCTCCTCATTTGTAAAACGGAATAATATGGGTCAAGTTCTTAGGCATGAGGGGAAGAAAAAAATATATAAACATTTTTCAGTAAAAACTAGAAATTACCTTCACTTTTTATATCTTGGACTTCATCTCCATTTCTAAATCTCTAAGAGCTACTATGCTACAGTAACTCTATATATAAACAGCAAAGAAAACCTCTTTATCAAAAGACAGTATCTATACTGTTAGACTAGCCACTGTAAGAAATGGTGGAATCCACATGCATGTCCTTAAGGATATCTAAGCCATGCCTGCTTCTCTGGCCTTGTCTCATGGCCACAGTCTGAACACCCCTCTCCCACCTTACTGCCTCCTGGCCTTTACCTGAAAGACATTCCCTGAGCACATCCTATCTCCCAATGTGCATGATTTAGTATTTGTTTCCTCCACCAGACTACAAGCACTCTGAGGGCGGGAGCTATGCCTCTTTTAGTCACCACTGTATGCTAAGAACCGTGTTTGGTTCACAGTCAGCTCTCAATATTTTGGTCAATAAATGAATGAATAAATACTGCTTTCCTCAATGGGCAGAATCATAACAGTGCCCAAGCAGCCACTTCTCCTCTTCATCTTTACTTCAGTTTGATTTGTCACTAATTATAAACTCTCAATTACCTGACAGTCTTCAAACTTTTCCTCTCTTTAGAATAAACGATGCAGATTCATCAAGAATCTTTCTTTCCTAGGGGAAAAAGGTCATAAAACAAACCAGTCTCCACATTTCTTAAAATGCCTAACTGCTCTTGAGTATACTCTTAGCCTTCAAACAGCCTCATCCATGCACAGCTACTTCCCAAATAGGGCTAGTCCACAGAGCAGGTGTTTTAAACACAACCAACCTGAGAGCCCTCATGTATATACTGAAATATATAAGTTTCAAAAGACTTAAACCAGCCAGCTGTCACATTTTGAACACCTATGAATCAAAGATGACAGAAGTCAGAAAAATGACCATACCTGGGAGGGGGTTACTTACTGAAAAGAAGCAGGAAGGAAACTTTTAGGGTGCTGGAATGTTCTAGATTTTGACCTGGATAGTGGTAATATGGTTGCATAAATATGTAAGACTTGAGCTGTATACTTAAGATTAGCATACTTAATGTATTTTATTATATGCACATTGTACTTAAAAAAAATAGTAAAACAGTAAATACCTACATACAAGAGAACTGCTTACTGCATCATGGTCCTGGTCCTAAAGTAACATTTTGTAGCAATTATGGAAAAAGGGAATCAGGTCACTAGTCTTCAAAGGTTATGGTATTTAGGGGGATGGAAGAAGGAAAATGAGAAAGAGAAGGAGGGAAGGTTAGAAAGAAAGAAAGAAGCTAACTTACTTAAGCATTACCCTATGTTTAACTAGACTGTAAAATTTAGAGATCTGCTGGAGGGTCTGAAAGAGTTAGTGATAACAAAAAACAAAGAGGAAGAGGCAATTAATGATACCATATCCTGGAAAAAAACAAGAGTTGTACAAGAAAACATAACAATAGTATATTAAATCGTTCAATAATAAACAATATTTACTTAACACAACAAAGAATACCGATATAGCAAAGAACTGTGACATACCTACAACAGGAGGACTTGATGAGAAGGGCAGGGCAATAGGAGAGCACACCATGTGTTATGTAGATATGGGAGTACATACAAGAAAAAAATTACAAAGTTCAAAGCAGTTACCTAGTGGGAAGGAGACCTGATGGGAAGGGGTAAAGAGTGGATTACTGATTTTCATTAAAAGCCATAGTACTATTTGACTTTTAATATAAAGTTCTTGGGAACAAAAAAACCCAAAAAATTGTATTAATTTGATAAATAAAACACATTTTAAAATAATTTTATAAAAAGTTAAGGCTATGTTCCCCAAAATATTTCTGGATTCCCTTAGTAGGCTATTATAAAATGTATCAATCCAATAATGTATCAAAAATCTTACGGGAGATGGGAGGATGAGGTAGATGTGGCTATAAAAGGGCAACATGATGGTCCTTCATAGTGATGGAACTGTTCCGTACGTAGTTTGTGATGGTAATAAAACTGCAAGGAACTAAATATAAACACTCATGAATGGGTACAAATAAAACTGGAGAAATCTGAACAAGATAGGTGAATTGTATCAATGTCAATATCTGGTTGTGATACTGGACTATATTTTTACAAGATGTCACCACCCGAGGAATCTGGGTAAAGGGTACAAGGGATCATTACAAGCGCATGACTCTACAATTAACTCAAAATAAAAAGTTTAATTTAGAAAGCACACAAAAGCCTTCCTGACCTTATTTTTATTTTTACTTTCTCCTACCCCTAGGGTTGACAGATTTTACTTATTTACTATTGATAAGAGCAACCCAATAATTAAGCTAAATTCATTTCTAACTTGAAAGAGTGATCTCTACCCAATACAGTATCCTAAGAACTGGTAAATAAGTCTGAATGTTCTTCTCATCACTGATACGGTTTGACAATATTCCCCTTCTATAAAAGCTTAAGTTTCTGTTTTTGTTTTTTCAATATGTCTTCATTAAAGCTTTCACCTCCTTCAGCCATCAGCCCTAATATTTATTCTTTGGTATCAACAGAATACACAGCTATCACATAGAGAAACCTTGGTTTTGCATAGAGGGATGTTTATTTGTAACTTTGTTTGGCTCTAATTATCTTCCTAATGATGCCCAGGATTTCCATGGCAGCACACTGAGCTAATTTTTCTAGGACTAGCTTACCAAGATTCCTAGTCTCCACTGGGGGCTACAATTGTAACCTAGAAATTACTCATGCTAAGAAAGTGGTTTAGACCTTCTGCCTCTTTTTAAAATAATACTTGTCCACACTGAAGTTCATCTTCTATTTTTATCCCACACACAAAGCCAAGATATTCCTGATGTATAACCTACACAATTTGGGAATGTAACTACCTAAAAGAGCTTAACGTCATGGGAAAAGCTAAATAAGTCACTTCTGTAAAACATCTATTAAAATGTCAAATACGGTCACTGCTTAAACTCTCACATCTAGAACTTATCATCAAGATGCTTTTTGGAGGTAATGTCATGAGGAACCAGCACAGGGCCATGGAAACAAAACAGAACAGAAAAGGGAGGAGGCAGAAAAGCTCAATTCTACACTTTACTCTCCCCTAGACTTGGGCAAGTCACTACTTATTTGAGCCTCTGTTATTTCACCTGTAAAAGCTGAGATAATGAATATACCACATACAGTAAAACACCCTCAGTAGAAACTGGAGCAGTACCCTAACATCAAACTCAATAATATTCCTACAGTAAAATGAATATTTACTTGAAATAAAACAAGAAAAAAAGACTATATGTATACCCTCTTATTAGTTGAAGTCAGGTTTTGCCAACCTTAAAAAGAAAACCTGTTTACAGAACTTTTGGGTTTTGGAACTGCAGTGAAGGGACTGTGGACCTATAGAAATGTTTACTGTCAGAAAGTCAGCTTACTAATGCACAACAGAACATTTCTCCCACTCCACTCCATGATTTAGGTTTTTAAATAGCCTTTGGTTTGGCTTTAACAAAAGTCCTTTCAAACTTATGGTAACAACTCTGTCCACACGTAATTGTTAATGATTTGTCCTATGTGATTTCTCCTGTCAATTAACCTATCACCTTGGCTCCAGTAAGTTACATGAATGGTATGAAGTCATCTCAATCTTTAGTTTACATTTTACTGATTTTCCAGTGCAGGTTTTAGTCCCTCCACGGCAGAATAACATTTGAAATCTGTGCCAGTCTCTCAGTGTAATAACCATGCCACTTACAACTTGAAGTAATAGAGTTGCACTAAGAGTTCCACGGTTTATCCTTGAGTTATTTCTAAATTCTTGGGTAGATAAACTGATCTAATCAAGTTTACTGATTGATAAGAGCCTAGGCAGCTAGAAAAAAGATGTGTTGGAAATACGAAATACATTCTAAAATTCCTGGAATCATTCCTGGGACTTCTTTATATTTTTCTGTACTTTCTGTGCTTTAAAAAAGATTAATTCATATTCTTATCAGAAAAAGAAAAAAAGTTAATCTATCATCATTTGACCTAGAAGCTTTAATTTGCCTGGTTAGGAAGGAAAACAGATATGGAAATTGTTTTCTTCCCTGAATGATCTTTCACACCGTGATCAAATAGTCTTAACAATTTTCTAGCTGCTTTTCCATTTTTAACCTGTCCTCTTAAAACAAACAAACAGAAAACTCTTGCCATCAGTTGTGCAAAGAGGCTTACTGAATTCATCTTTTTCTCTTTCACCCAGTTTCTAGGTGGCACTCAATCATCATCACTTGTGGGCTTCCTTGGCCTCGATTAATGTTTCTGAGTTTTTAAAATGATTGCTTCTTCTCTCCACAGCCTCTAAGACTATGCCAAGTAACCATTCGTTTTGTTTGGTCCTTTTGATCCCTTGCTTTCTTTTAATATAGACTTCTAATACGATGGTCCTTAAGTCTTTACACTTTGCTATTGTATATACTTGATCACAGCTCACTTCCTTATAACTGAATCTCCATGTGATAGATTTTGTTCTTCTTCTCCCCGAGGAATGCTGAGCTTAATCAAGATGTGATTACTATTAAACAGTGCAGGCCTACAGAAACCTTTATCAATTTTTGTTTCTTCCTCGAAGTAAAATCCAGGATATTGCTTTGCTTTGTAGGTTCTAAAACTGCCAACTGTAAAAAGTTGTATGTCTTTACTCAAAATATCTTCACATTTGCTCTCAATGAAGTATTTAATCTATGTATAAACTTGACATTATCATTATATGGCCTAGTTTTGCAGCTTCTCCAATCTCCTTTAACATTTTCAACTCAGTCACATTATTTTGATTAGGAATGTAACATTTTTACTTAAGCAAAGAATTCAATTCTTAAAAAAATATGAGCCCTTGCTGCTCATTCCTATAAAGTTCATAGTCTGCTATCAACACATTTCAATGATTGTCTCCTTCCATCAAGTATCTGATATGTGAATTAAATCCTTATACCATTATTCTGCCTACAAAGAAAGAAGGAAAAAAATTATATAAGGATATAAGAAATAGCACTAATCATATTTGTATCAGTAATATTTTTAAATAAATCTAATGTTTCAAGTCACACATTCAGGTAAAAATATATAGATTTGTTTTTGGGAGAAAATGTCATTTCACCATTATGTCATCTACCCCAATGTGACCTTATTAAACTAAGTTTCTTTCTTATAGAAAGGCTCCATAAGAAAAAGAATACTGCCAAACACTGCCCTGCACTTTCGTCTACGTCAGATAGTGTTATGGAGAACTCATCTGAAATCCACACTGCCAAGATTCCTAGCTCTGCTAAGAACTGGAAGGACCAGCCCCAATACAAACTAATACAAACCACAGAAACATTACTACCAATATAACAGTTTTCACTAGCAAACTAAACTGTGTTAAAACATTTTCCTAATAAAGCAATACAACTTGGCCAATTAAACTGAGATACTCTGAACCCACTGAAGAAAAAAAACCATACACCTGAAATAACAATCACAGTATCAGCAACATGTTATTGTACCATTACGCATATGTAGTGAGACTATATGACATCAAGTTCAATATATAGCAAATCCAAGGAAAAGCCATGAGATATGCCTAGCTCACCTAACATTAGAACCATATCTGCCTAAAAGTAACAGATTTTTCTTAGCATGGACCCAGTTCATTAAGAACTTTTGCTCTAAAATTATATGATCAAAAAAGCACATTTTTACAGAATGGCCGATAGGTCTCCTTGTGTACTACAACTGCACAAGTTGATGACATAACTAAAAACAGAGTGTATGGTACCCTGCACCTTATCTACCTCAAAGAGCACACGGTAGTATAACAAGCTGAGAGGCTGGTGGCCACAAGCTGCATTCTACATAATCAAAGAACAGAAATAAGACATTCCATCTTTTGTATATTGTAGAAATTTTAGCTTCCAGGCAAAACAGCAGTCTGGCCACAAAGGTTTCTGTTTTCTATCAGCTTCATGTAAGGAAAAACAAAAAGACATAACAGGAAAAATAATAAAGAAGTAGAAGGGTTATGGATGGCCAAGCAAGGAAATTATAAGAAAATTTACAATACATAAGTCAAACGAGGGAACATCTAGATATCATAAGATATCTTCATTCTCAGGCTAATTAATTAGGTACTGAGACTTCTAGAATACAGCTGGCTGTATGCTGAAAGGAAGTCAAAATGTCACAAACCTAAAAATTCCATTTTTAAGCTGGAAGAGTGAACACCCATTAAAAAGATTATTTTTAAAAAGCCACCCTCAAACAAAGTTGCTGAGGCCTCACTAGAAAGAGGGTAGGTCACACTGGGTTTTCCCTTTTGAGGAAGAAGGTCAGAGGCCTAACTCACCCATTAGTCTAGGCACCGAAGGCCCAGTCAGCAGATGGGTAAATCCCACCCTCAGGGAACTAGCTGAGAGGCCTCCAGATCTACCTTTGGTGTTTTCCAGACATGACAGACTGCAGTTTCCAACACGATTAACTTCCAGGAATGCAGCCAGAGGAGCAGCCAGGAGAAAAGAACATAACGTAGTAGCTGTTTCCCCCTCAATGTCAGCTGGACTCCTTGGAACAACTGCAGAGGCTGCCTCTTTTCTCTCTGCTGGGTGGAACATGCAGCAGTGTTAGGGAAGTGTGTAGCAACCCAGTAACACACTAGCGCCACATTTCTCAAAGATGCCTACCTCTGACCATCTTACTTAAAGCTGCAACCTTCCCACCCCCCAAGTTATCCTCCTTCACACTCCTAATCCCCCTTCCTCTGCTCTATTTTTTCCCATATCATTTATCACCCTCTTAATACTATATAATTATTTATTATGCTTAATTTCCATTTCCTGCCATTAAAAGACAAAATCCATGAGGTTGGGATTTTTTAATCTATTTTGTCCACTGATAGATTTTAAGCAGCTAGAACAGGACCTCACATACAGTAGGGATCTGATAAATATTTATGAAGAAGTAAATAAGAAAAACTAAGAAGACCTCCTAGAGGTCAACAACACCCAGAGGGCTCAACACCACCTATATATTCCTCTAACAGACCCAGTCTGGTTCCCCTGACTGACCTACATTGCCTCCACCTGACTTCCACCTGTTCTACCCTTCCCGGGACCCCAAGTGTTCCTTCAGCTAGGATATAAGGAAACACAGTACTGCTGCTAAAGACAGTAAAGGCAACAAATGCTTGTCCTTGAGTCTGAAGGATTTCTGAAAGCGCTCATAGTCAGCCTTGTTCCTAGGTTATTCAATTTGGGATAAGATGTGTTGAATGGAGGTTACCTTACCATAAAAGGAAGCCTGAAAAAAAATTACAAGGAATTTCTGTTTGTTTTCCAAAATCAAATTCTAGTTCAATTCAGCATTAAGTTATATTCAAAGGACTGGGCTAGAAGCCATGGGAAACAGAGGAGACACAGGTGTCTTCGAGAGTTTAGAATGAGGGAGGAAAAACATATCCATAAATAATAATAATTAAAGACAATCTGTGATAAAGGGCAATAACAGAGATCCTAGCAAAGAGTTAGAGATACAGAGGAAAATGAAATAAATTCTGGAGATAGGTAGGTGGGAAGAAGAGGGCTAAAAAAGAATTTAGGGAGAAGATGAAATTTTTTTGCTATGTTGAAGGAAAGATTGGATTTGGAGTTGAATGCCTTGCAGCAGGAAAGGACGTTAAAACAGAAAAGAAAAAAACCTAAGATTTGAGACTGAATAAGCTGAAGGAATGGCTATAAAAGAAGTGAGAAATAAATGCAATAAGGCTAAGTAAGGCTAGGGCTGGTCAGATTACAGAGGCTCTTGAATGCTGGCCTATGTAGGCAATAAGGAGCTATTAAAGGTTTTTCAGCAAGTGAAATGATCAAAGTCTACACTGGGATTCCTTGTTATATACTATTCTAAAACCAAATTTTTTCCTTATTCAGTTCATAATCGTACATTCACTAGTTGATTATTGGTTTCTCCCACTAGACTTGTAAGTCCTGAAAGGACAGGGACTACATCTAGCCTGGCACATAATATTACCTAAATGAATAAATAAAAATTATAATATATTGCAGCCTTTATCTAGTATGAAATTCAGAAAGAAGCATTAACCATGGGTTTACTGCAATAATATACAGATGAAGGCATGAACGAGGTCAAGTGAAAATATGAAGCTAAATATCAAGATGTCTAGAATAATCCAAATTCAGTGAATGATTAGATGAGTTGGTGAAAAGAAAAAAGAACCAAATATGAGTCCAAAGTTTTGTGCCACAGCAACTGGGCAACTGTAACGCTTAGGGGAGGAAAGGGTAGGCAGGTTTCAGAAATTATGGACTGGAGGTACATTTGAAAGCAGATGCCAACTAGAAAACTTTCCACTTTTCATGTACACCTTTCAGATTCATATACCCTGTAAGCTTCACAATTACAATTTCTCTTTCTACAGTTCCATTTCTGACACCATTCTTCGGGATCTGCTCTAGAAGCATCAGTTCCAGAACAAAAACACATGCTGAAGTTTTCACACCAAACCTCAGAATTTGTAAGTGAAATTTGCAAGGTACATTCTTGAATATCCACTTCTGCTCACATGAACGAAAGTTCATCCCAAACAAACCCAAAGTGCTCCACCTAAGAATGTTGCTAGGAACATTGCTAGCAGCATACCAAAAGCCCACTGGCTGTACTTTGTACACAGAATAGAGCATGCACTGCTGCCATCCTCTACAAATATTGAAAACTATAGCCCAAGGAACTCCAGGTACCCACATGCAATGTAGTACCAGCATATAATGCAGTACCAACAGGCAATGTGGCCTAAATGCCGGAATCTGGATTTCATTCACAGAGTGGTTTGATTTCCAAGGGCTGTGTGATACCTACTCTGGCCACTTTCCAATTCAATACCCTATGCTTTACTTGACACTTAAAAATTGAACACTTATTTACAGAAACTACCTATATTTCTAATCTACATCTTTCTAAAAATCTCACATTCAAGTGGAGAACTTCCCAAAATAACCTTTAGATTACCTGAAAATTAGTAGTGTGCTAGAGATGCCTGGCAATAAAGCAAAGCACTCCCAGGGCTTTTTCTGAGTCCAAAATAAACAACAGTTCCACCCACCAAATTTTTCTACTACTGACTATTTAGTACAAGTTTAAAAACAGGGAATGCTTCTTAAAGTGTTCAAAGGTAGATTAAACATGTTATTTTGTTACATTAGACCACGACCCAAAAAAAAAGAAAGAAAAAAGGAAAAACTAAAAGACCATGATCCTCTTAACATTTAATAAGTAGCTGTTATTGGAAGTTCCAAATCTAAGAATTAACTGGGAAATGCTGATAAAAATACTAACTTGGTAAATTAACTTGGTTATACAATTTTACTCCTTTAAACTGCTAGAAAGCAAAGATTTCCTAACATTAACGTCAATTTCAAAGTTCCTACACTCACCATCAGCTTTCAAATCCTCAGTCCCTTTTGGGGGTATATCAGAGATTCCCCTTGTTAGTCATACTTCACCAAATGTCACCAATTTAGTATTTTCACCATTAAAAATAATTTTATTTTCCAAACAAAACACAGTGGGCAACTCATATTCAATCCCACCAAGTTAATTCAAAGCAGGTTTTCCACTGACTGACCAAAAATGCAAAAATGCCCAACCCACCTCCACAATCAGTCCCATTTAGCTCAAAGATTTCAGATTTAAGAGATTTAAAGATCTTAGATCCCTGACTGAATACACAAAATAATTTCTTATTAATATCTGGCAAATCCTTCCAGGTATGATTTCCTTCTCACAAGGTTCTTCCCTGCAGCTTTCTGATTCTCACTCCTATGGCTTGAGCAGACTAGAAAAAGACACTGACAAACTGATGAACCTGCAGAATGAGGGTGCAAAACCCTCCAAAAGAAGGCAGCCTAAAAAAAAAAGCACAGCATAAGCTTGACAAACATATGAAAGAGAAGTGGGAGTCAAGTTCCAAGGAACTAAGGCACTAAGGCTGCACTCATGACCCCTTTGAATATGTGTATTTGAGAGAGAATTTAAAAACTGCCCATTTATGTCAACCATTTTTGTCCTGTTCCTCCATCACAATCTTGATATGAATTTCTCTGCTAAATGGAATTTAAAAGATGATCTTGTCTAATATGCTCATTTTACAGACAAGTAAAAACGGAGGAGTGCCTAACACACGGTCACACAGCTAGTTAGAGGCATAATAAAGAGAACCTGGGTTTTATCACTCCCAATTCTATGCTTTTTCCTCTGTGGTTTGAAAAGCTGTATTAGCAAAGAAAACATATAACACTATTAAATCAGACAATAACTTAACTATAACTAAGCCACATAAAGTAAAATTCATCCACATAAAGAGAACAATGAGCTCTAACAGGAAATATCCCAAATTAAACAGAAAGCAGCATTTGTTCATGTAGTACAGGGGTTTCTCAAGGATACAACTTTGCACCTATTTTTGGAGCCATTTTATTAACTAACATCTGCTAGGATGTGTGTCCTGTGCTTCCATCAAAACACACCTTCTTAAGAAGATGCCACAATGACATTTGGAGCAAAGTTTGAAAAGTGAAAACTTATGGCACAGATAACTGATGATACAAAAGGAACCCACAAATGTGGTGCCAACAATCAAGAAGAAAGGACTGAAGTTGGTGGAGATATTGCTCAGAGCAAGTAATTCTGAAAATGGGTAAGAAGAAAAAAACAAGAGAGCAAAGCTGGCTAGACACTAATGACCAGAGAACACAAACAAAAAGAAGGCAGTTTCAGAGCTTGCCTGGCATCAGACAGCTCTCAACTGCAAAAGAAAGAAGGAAAAATTCTCACAGAGACAAGAGAAAGATAATAGGTTTGCCCCTGAGTGATGGACTAGATATGACCTTATAGGTATTTGCCATCTCTTATTTCTGGGACTCTGATCCAAGAACAAACAGCAAGAGAACCATGAAAAATCAGCCCTGCTGGATCTGGAGTTCTGCCTTGACAAGATATAAAGCTCATTCATAGATCTGACTGTGCTCATGAGACTGCAGTCCAACTCCTGCTGCTAGAGCAAGGGGAGGAGGAAGGAAGATAGAAAGGGGTGAGTGGGAAGGAGGTGGAAGATCTGGGTTGTGACTATAATAGCTATAGTCATTAGAGCGTTTCCAAGCTGCTGGAGAAGTCTTCAGAGCAGAGAACTAGGATGCTCTTGGATATAGGGGAAGGGGAAAGCATGACGAAGCAAATTACTGAGAATGCTAGGAAAGTATATGGTGGTTGGTGAACAGTTTAAAACAAACAAACAACTGTGATGGCTTCATAGAAGGAAATAAATAAGTTTATGTTCTTTCCCAGAAGTGAATGCTATACAAATAACTGCTAGGCTCCCACTTAAGGCTAGGTTGCAAACTAGTTTTATGCAAATTCTTACGAATGTCCAGCTTTGCAGTGGTCCATTTGCCTTGGGCTCAGAGACAGACTGTTGCCTCCCTTTCCCCTAATTAATCAATCAATCAAAATCTGTCTCTATTTATCTAAATCTATATATCTATGCATCTAATTATTTGGATCTATGTGTCTGTCTTGGTCTCTCTCTGACAAACAGGTCAGAACCTCCATTCCGCCTGGAAAAGGGATTTCTGAACTCCAGAACAGTTCATATCACTTACTTCCCTTCAATCAACATTAATTAATACTCTGCAAATTCAATCAGATTGTGTATGTGTTTCAATAGGAGGAGCACATAGCCTGCCAGCCTAGTCCAGAAAAGGACTGGAGGGCACTAAAAGGTCAGGAAATAAACACCAAGTTGCTTGCTGATAAATTTTAGGGTCCACAGCACTGCCTACAATAGTGGCATGAACATGTGAAAGAAAAATAAAATCATATTTAACAGAAGATGATGTTAACCTATAAGAAAAACCTGAAAATTTGCAGAAAACTTAAAAACACAAGGTCCTCCAATTTATAAAAAACGCTATACTTGTCTTTAAGATGAATATTTAGTTGAGGTATTTCCCTAATATGATTTGGCCCTGTGGTGATGATTTGGTTCTAACAAGTGATATTAATCTCAATGCCAGAGAAAAGAGTTATACAGGCGCTGGGAGAAACTAAAGATGGAATAAAACAAACAACTGAAGAGATGCAAACTTCATGAGGAGATTTACATTCATAAAATAAAAACACATGCAAATTTCTTGAGTAAGGCATGCCAGATAGTTGGACACAAAAAGTCAATTACATCCTTTACATAAAATCTGCTGGGTTTCCCTCCCAGTGGGCTCTTTTTCATCACACTGAAAGCAAAGAATTTTCTTCTTCCCATCTCCCCCTAATAAACAAGTACTAGAAACACTGAATTACCACTACATCATTCCCATTCACAGGGCATAAAGCCAGAATTTAGAGAAAACAATAGAGCCATGTAGGACCATGTCTAAGGCATGTTACTCAGTAATCTAAAAGAAACACAGAGAAAGAAAAACCTCTTTTCTCTATTCCATCATCATCTCACTAACAAACCAGTATCAAGCATTAAGAAATGTGAGACAAAGAGTAATTTCACACATATGAACTGAACCTCAACCACGGAAGACAAAGTATTTTCTTGTCACTGTGGCGTGTGATTCTTTAACCACCTGCTCAATAATCTCTCTTCAGCTGCACAGCTGCTGCCAATTCCACATGCCCAGCTAGGCAGGTGCTTTGGTGAATTACCTGTTCCCTAGTGAAAAGAGTCCTTCACTGACTCTTAGTGGGCCCAGAATCTGCCAATCAGCATCACCTATCTTCATTTTGTCTGTCACAGCCAACTTTCCTGAGAGATATCATGAAGGTATATTTAGCACACTATTTGATTTTGTATTTTGTGGGGGTTTTGTTGTTCTTTGTTTTTTTAAAGGAAATTGATTTTTAAAAATCAAGTAGAAGTGAGAATGCAGCTGCTGAAAATTTGCCACACAACATAAGGCTGCCTTATCTCAGAGTGGCCCCATCTGTCTGGCAGTATGCCCATCCATGACCAGTTTTCCACAAGGGAAATAACAATTGCTTAGTTACCTTTGCAGCAGGAGAAAAAGTGGCAGTAGAAGGTGCTAAGGTATCTGGCAGTAATGAGAGAATGAGTGAGAACTTCTGGAGGCTGCATATCATTCTTCTCAAGCCTCCATGGCTGAGCCCAAGAAGTAGTGTTCCCAGTCAAATAAATAAGGAGTGGCACTTCCACTTGACAGAGCAATCAGTAAATCCCTCAACAAATTATCCTGTTCCAGTCATTTAGCTGCTATATGTTAATTGCCACAGAATTACTACCAGGAGCCAAAATTATGCTTCCATAGCCTCACACAAAATAGCACTAATCTGTTCAACTATATAGACTTCTCACAAGGAAACGTTTTCCATCAAGAAGCTGGGGTAGGGGGTGGAATCCAAAGTGCTCACTGAAAGATGGCCATAATCAGAAAATTCGTAAGACTTTTTGTGTCAAGGACCCAACTCTGAAACCACTAAATCTAATTAGGGCAAATTTAATCTTGAGGCTTCTGCCTTCACTGTCACCTGACAGGATTCAGAAATGAATGTGACAGCCCAAGAGCAAAAAGCTTTGGACTCAGTTTAGCTAAGGTTTCACTCAGAAACCTGGGACATACAGTTGGAAATAGTCTTTTGGACAGACAACACACCTCTAAGACCTTAACACAGTTCTGTCATCAAGAAACATAAAGGTCAGAACAACATGTGCCCTAACAAAGCCCAACACCTAAGCAGTAAGTCATCATTTTAAAAAACTCATTGAAGGGATGAGGGAGGCAACATAGTCAGACTCAGTACCTTTGAGAGACCTTTACCAAAACCAAGGGCTGAAGTTCGTATTCAACAAGATCCTATAGGAAATGGTTAGTAGCTATTGTGTATACAGTGTATTGTGTATAGCTGCCCTCTCACAATGAGTTTGATTTCTCATCTTTTTAAAGAGAATTTTTCTTTAATGTTGTAAATGGAAACCTCATTTCTAGTCGGGTAAATAATTTTTTACCCAACTAATAGCACCTAAATACTATTTGGGCACATCTATGAGATATCTACAAGGACAGGGTTCCTTCTAGCTTGTTCTCATCCTCCTTTCTAACTCCAAAGACACAGAATGATTTTTTTTTAATGTTCATCAGTTTGGCAAATTTCTCCCTGATACACAGGCAGATATGTACTTTCTGCACAATGAGCAAGTCACCTTTCATCAGAATGAAAGGTTGTTTTGTTTCCACAGCCCTTGCCCAGATAGGCAAATTCTGTGGCTTTTTTGTTGTGCAATTATTACTGACCAGGAAGTCACCATTAAAAAGGTACTTGGTCCTTGACTCCCCTAGCTTAACCTTGCAAAGGCTTTAGCAGTATTCCTAAACAAATAAACAAAAATAATTGTATAAGTGTCCCACCTCTATAAAAAGAATTAAATATGATGGTACAAACAAGAGTAGAAACCTCCCTTTGGAGTCTTCTTCCTAAAAGGTCTGACACAAGCTTCAGGGTTGAGTCTCCCAGACACTATTCCTCCACAACTCCCTACAGGCTAGCCAAAGAGGCAGGCACAACATGGCTGGCATCCCCTATTCTTCTGAAAAATGTGTGCCAATGAGCCCTGCATTGTTCATCACTCAAAAAGAAGAGCCTTTCTGTCTGGCCTCCTCCAATGGCAAGCCCCAGTCTGGAAAAGGAAGAAAATGGCACTGAGGAGCCTGGGGGATGGAGCATATCCAAAGCTCTCAGACAAGACTTGAACCTATGACCTTCACTGTGTACACAATAGGCGGGTGAGAGGGACCGGTTTATCTCTGCAGCAGTTCTCAGCCCTGGGGTAGCACTCCCGATAAAATGACACAGACTATTGTGTGTGGCAGCAGAACAGTCATCTCCTCACAACAGCCTAAACCAGCACTCCCTCCCCCAAGACAAAGCAGCAGGGGTGAAATTAACTCAAGGCTGCAGAGCAAAGCCTAATACAGAAAAGAGAGGCCTGTGGGGTACTAGGGACTCTACTCAACCCCTGGGGCTCGGTACACATGGCTGGAAACAGACAGGCTTTCTCCCCCATCTTCCCACTCTCGTTTAGGCAGGAAGCTGTTTCTTAGGGAATTTAATCATCTGTGATTTGTTCAGAAATACTCCTCCTGAAAGGATCTGATCTCTCCACCCTGTGTGAGCCTAATTCCTAGAAGCTGAAATGACTGTTTGCTGCTGCCTGTTTCACAAACACACATTAATTGGTCAGATGTGTCTCCTCCTCCTCAACCCCAGAGGGAGGAAGGAGAATCGGAGCAAGCAGAGACGATCCAACCGTAATGACACAGAAAGGGAAAGGAGGGCAGCACGGGTTTTCCAAACAGGACAGGGTCACAAATCCTCCCGGGGGTACAAGGAGAGCGTTAAGGGCCAAGCCCAGGAAACCCTCCATCTTGAAGAAAAGGACGGGAGGAAATGTGACCTCAAGACTGGAAGGAGCCCCCATCCACAGCCTGCCTACCGCACACTCCCGGCCACCTCGCTCCCCGATTCCGGGCCGCGCACACGTCCTACTGCTCCCGACCCTTCGCTCTGCCCTGGACTCCCTGACGAGACCCGGCCTCCCTGGAGCCCCTCAAGACACCAGCCTCGCCTCTGAAACTCTCTAGCCCGCCCCCACCGCCTGGCCGGACCCTGAGCGCTCTCGGGCACCCCTACCCTCAGGCGGCCCCGGCCCCGCCCACGCTGTGAACTTCACCCCGCGTCCCTCGATGCCCCCTCCCCCACCCACGCAACGGCCCACCTCCCCCCAAACACACCTTCCCCGCGCTCCGCCCCGGCCTCCAACCCCCACTTCCTCCGTCGGGCGCCGCCGCCTCTCTCCTCCCCCAGCCCCGGCTCCACACAAAGCTCCGGACTCACCGCGCGGCCGGTCCCCGTAGCCGCCACCTCAGCCCGCCCGGGGCCCCGGGCCAAAAGCCGCCGCTGCTACGGGGCCCAGGCCGCCATCCGCTCCCGCGGCCCCTCCCCCCACCCCACCCCGTCTGGGCTCCGGCTCTCCGCCCCCTCTCGGCGCCGCTCCGCCCCGCCCGGCCGGTGCCGCTGGGTCCGGGGCCGCTGTCCCTCAGCCGCCGCCACCACAGCCGCCGCCGCCGCCGCGATCCGGGACAGCCAGAGCTGCCCGGAAGACCAGGACACTGGACTCTCGGGCGCTCGGATCCGGATTCCGGGCTAGTGTGGCGCCTGGAGCGGGAGAGCACAGGGGAAACCCGGAATCTGGATACAGGAGCCAAATCCTGGCTCTCGGAATGCGCGGTCACACGGAGCCCGGATTAGAAAGTCGTAGCTCTGGGAATGCTGGAAAACCCGGCGAGCCGGTTAAAACAGATATACTCGAAGAGACCTGGATTACAGAGTTCGAACCTAACGCTCTCCCCTCGTGGAAAGAACTCTCGACTGACCAGAGTTCCTCGCAGAGAGGTCTCTGGGAAAGTATCGTACCTAAATACAGAAGACACCAATTCTGGAGGTGTCCTTCAACCGTACGGAGAGGAAAGGACCATGAGGGCTGTGAACAGACATCCACGAAGAACTGAGGAGCAAGCACAGCTCATGATGGTTTCATCCATTTTATCCCTTGGTTCATCAAAGTAACAAACTCCTAATTTTTTCTTTTATTCTACAGTTTCTTTTAGGATTACCCCTTGTTTTCCTCTCCAAAGTACCATGTGTCTCTTTTCACCTGACCATCCTGTATCATCCAATTTTGTTGCTTTATTATCTAGAAGTCCTATTCTGTCCTTCTCCAACTCACCATTCTAACAGTTTTTTTTCTTATGTACTGTCGTTCATCTCTGCCCAGCACACTACCTAGTACACACTAGGCATTCAGTCCCCGTGTAAGTGAACCCTCCTACCCACCTCACTGGTGGAACATACTTTTGATGGCCTCCGCCCTAAAACTTCCCCCCTTCTTCTATACAGTTACCTTAATTCTCAAGTCTCCCAACGTCTTAGCCCCTGTTATGTTCTTCCTGTGTCCTCGAACATCCTAGCTCTGCCATTTTTATCTTTCCTTTCTTCCCTTATCCTGAGGCATCTTTCAACAGTGCCACTCAAGATAGCTTGTGGTTCGGGGATAGAGCCAAGTCGTAAAACTCCTTTACTCTCCGTCTCTGCACACACATACTCTAAGGAGGGCTGGGAGAGGTTCATGGCTAGAGATGAGCGCTAAGCCCGTCTGGAAAAGGAAGAGTAATTCCCTTTGGTCCACCGATATTCAACTTGCTCAAGTACAATACAAGGACAGACTGACCCCAGGTGTCACCAGCAAACTTGCAATCTGTAACGGGTGATGTTTCAAGTGAAGATTCTACCAGTTAGCAGGTACAGAAAGGGTGGGGCTTAGCATTTTAGACTTGTGTGTGACTTAAGTGGTCATCTCCTACTTTAGAGCATGACTCTACCATTGGAGAGGACTAGACTGCAAAAATAGGGAACAAAGGAAAGTAAAAAGTCCTACAGTGAGCCCCAATTTTTAGCCAAAGTTCTCAAGCCTGAAGAAGCACTAAAAATCTTCATGTGATTAATGTCCTACAGAGTAAAAGAAACTTAAGTTTTGATTTCCTGTACTGCGGGAAGAAGCGATTTGCAAATTCTGACCCAGAGGCTCACTGCCTGTTTTGGTAAGTCCCATGAGCTAAGAATGGTTCTTACATTTTTAAATGGCTGAGAAATAATCAAAGGAAGAATATTTTATGGTAAGAAAATTATACGGAATTCAAATTTCAGTGTCCATAAAGTTTTATTGGCTCATAGCCATACTCATTTATGTGTTGTCTATGGATTCATTTGTACGACAAGAGTTGAATACTTGTAACAGAAATGTATGGCCTATGAAGTCTAAAATATTTGGTATCTGGCCCTTTACAGAAAGAGTGTGCTCCAACTCCAGACAAGCAGTCATCCGACTGAACTTTTTTGCAGTGATGACAATGTTCCATGCTTGTGCTGCCCAATTCGGAAGTCACTAGCCACATACGGCTGTTCAAGCACTTGAAATCTCATTAACGTAACTGAAGAACTGAATTCTTAATTTTATTTGAACAACCACACGTGGCTAGTGGCTACCATATTAGAAAGTACAGCTCTAGACTCTTCTCAAATCTGTATTGACATTTTTTGCCTCTTGTCCCAACATCTCACTTCTTTCCTGTGACACACCTCTGTATGGATTCTCAGTCTTTTCAACCCCCTCACCCCCACCTGATTTTTATCGGACTCCAAGCTAGGGTACAACATTTACTAGATTTTCTTTCTGGACTCTCCATTGTCACAAACTGAAATCTGAAATCTAATCAGTTTACCAAGTTTCACCTCGTGAATTAATCCACATTATGTGCATATACATAAATGGATAGACATTTACACAAGTTTCTTTGTGTCAGAGGATGGCACTGTGGCTATGTTCTTTCTTCTCTGCATGAAAGAAGTGGAAAAGCCCTGCACATGCTGGATCCCTTGTTGCTGCTGGAGCCTGTGATATGGATCACCTCCCTCCAAACATATTCACAGAAGCTGAGAACAGCAGATGTGTACTTGCTATTTGAATCTCAAGGAAAAAAAAAATCCATCATCACAGGACTTTTTTCCTTCCCCCAGGTGTAATAAACTGAAGTTAGCTGATTCTCTAGTTTAATAGATGCTTGCTTTTTTACTGACCTTTTCTAGCTGGGCAAGAGAACAACCCCCATACTGTCTTGATCTTGGCTAGGAGCTCTAGCAAAGGCATTAAAAACAAATTTACCAAACTAAATGAAATCCACATAAATGGGCTTTAGTAGAGACAGTAAAGTAGAGAGTGGGGGGTTATAACTCATAAAAGCCATAATTTTGTAATTCTTTTTAAATTTACAAAGTTTAAAATTTTCACACCTACTCCTATGACAAAGTGCGTTTCTGTAAACTTCTGGCTTAAAAAGAGGGACCCCTAGTTTTCTTCTCCAGATTAGCTTTAGCAATAAAAAAACAAAAAACGAAAAAACTCTTACTCCATTCCAAGTATCTGACTGCAAGGCCAAACTTCCTAAATCCTGACAGAGAAGTCTCCAGTTTCATTTATATCCTCCCCTGAAGCTTATATAATTGAGACTGGTCCTGCCTAGAAAAACAGAAACACTGAATCCTTTAGGTACTGTACAACTGAGAGCCACCAAACCCAACCATCCAAAAGGGGGCGCAGATATTCAGGCTGCATAGGAAAACCAGTTCAGAAATGTGAAACTTCCCTTAGGCCAAGCTGTCCCAGAGTTACAGGGTCAGTGCAAAGTGCTGTAAAGCACTGAGAGGCTATTCCTGGGCAAGTTGGTTCTCAGGCCGCTAAGAATTTCCACTAGATTTTAAATTATGCTATTCATCACTGAGCAGCTAAAGGCCATCTACCCCCAAGTCTCTCCCATATTTTCTCCCTGGTGTCACACAAATAAAAGAGAGATCTTATACCACCACCACGTGAACTAAAGACAGGCTTTCACAGTTTAACCATGAAAAAGAGAAGGTTCCAAGTCATTCTGCCATTTCCTCATGTGGCTCTAGCTGTGTATTTTGGATGCTGAGGTGGGTTCTTGTAAACTTGTAAAGTTCTTGTAAACTGTCTTATCACAGCACACAAAATGGTTGCATAACCTGAACTCTTGTAGCTCCTGATGTTTTTCTTTAGGCACGCACACACAGTCTATCCAGGTGGAAAAACCAATCCAGATTCCTCTGTGCTCAGGCCATCATTCACATAAAAAGGCAAATTATTATTATTATTATTATTTGCTTCTTAGGCTCTTCACCTCCTGCCTTTCAGTTTTATTTTGGTATTAAGACCAGAGTATTCCAGCACAGAATTCAAGGTGTTACTGCTTTATAAACTATTAACTGCAGAGTGAACGCAGAGTTTCTTCATTAACCATATTAGGGTCTGGAAAAAAACACAGAGACGTTTTTCCCTAAACAAGTGCCATCAGTTGTCCTTTCCACTTTCCCTACAGAAGTTGAACAGGAAAAGAAAGAGAACATGGCATGTTTGCATCGCCAGAACAAGAATCAGGTGGGTTTTCCCTGGGAATCCAGAGTGATCAGGCCCCCACAAAACCACTGCCTAGAGCTATGCAACATGCAGGGTTCACAGTTGAGTGAACACCAATGCATATGAGTGGAGGCATTTCAATGCAAATAAACGCTGAATATGAAGGATTAAAGAAAGGGGAAATTAATCTTTTTCATAACACATGGCACTTTTTTTTCTCTCCCTTGCACTCTCTTTTTTAAGTCATGCACACAACTGCTGGAGGGAATCCAACTTCCCCAGTGTAGTGATACTGCTTTACAAAAAAGCAGAACATACACATTTAAGACCATGAATTTCCTGAGGATGCCAGCAACTGTACTGACAGTACTTCTGAACAGCCTCTGAAAAAAGTGCTTCACTAAGTGGGGCCAGACTGACTAGTAAAAATCTAATTTCAAACCAGCCTCCTAATTTTCCAAAGCTCATAGCTTCCTGGGGTGTGTATGGTTTAAAAAGCTTTGTTTTAGCATTTGTGGGTATTTGGATGCATTTTCTGAAGGAACTTTATTTTTCAATTTGTTTCTAGTTGCCCCTTCCAACTGAAGCTTTGGCAATACCAAAAAAATTAAAAAGGCAGTTTCACGCTGCATTAGCAGGTAGCTGATCCTCTTACGTCCTAATGTCTCAAACCAAAGAAGAAAGTGGCAGCACCTCTTCAGGTTATCCCTTCCAAAAAATATAAAATAAAATCTGCCAACAAAGGTTACTCAGCTTTTGAAGACTGTTCATGTCAAGGGATGTTGGACTGGAGCAGAAACGTTAAACCCTTTGGTCCTATCACAAGTTTGTATTACACACAGGATTTCTCAAGCATCTTAATACTCAGTACCAGGCTATCACTTTGAAAATAAGCTTTAAAAATCAAGTGGTCTCTCAAAAAATCATTAGCCTATGTTAAGAATTTTCCTAACTACAAATCCAAACCTCAGAGAGGAAAGTAATTTCCAACTTGTTCCTTTCTCTTCTGATACCATTCTGAGAAAAATGTCAAAGACCTGAAATCTTTTAAACAGTTTTTATAAATAATGTATTCAAAGAGTTTGACCCACTACATAAAGAGTAAGAACCCCACTCTTTAAGAAAAATATACAGATTTTAAGAGTTCAAATTCAGAGAGATTTAAGCCTGATGCTAAGCCTTTAGATTTCTATTGCTTCAATTCCAAAGGACCAGTGGATAGCAACTTTAGTACACGACCCCCACTATGCTGTATAGTTCCTTTTCTCCTGGGTCAGACAGCTTTATTCTGCTTCATTAACCCCTTCTTTGCTCCTTGATGGATCTTGGAATCCAGTTTCCCTGTAAGGGAGAAAAAGAAGCCTCATTATTTATTTTTTATATTTGCAATGCAAATCTTTCATGGCCTCCTAGGTCTTCTGGTTACTGTGCTCCTGTCACATTCAATTATCTTGCTTCAGGACTCAGGCACTTTCAAACTTCACAGTTTCAATGTGTAGGAATGAGGAAGCGTGTGGGAACACTGTACAGGGACACACAAACGTGCACGTACACATGAGTATTTGCCTAAGGAATCTAAGAAGTTAATATTTCTAATTTTGTTGCTACTAGGGGGAAAATATCACGTTTTCAGGGTGTCTGACGCTAAGGCAAGTTTTTTAAGAGCACATATAAAGGAAGGCATCTCACACAGTGGGAAACCCATTCCTCTGACCTGTTAACTGGCTGAGCATAATACACGAACCTCCCTCACAGAGAGAAAAACAGTTCAACTCACCTCTTTGCTGCCTTGGATTTAATAGGGGGAGTGACCTCAAACAGCGGAGTAGAACCCACATGACTGCTTTACTGACAAAGGGCCCCTATCACCAGCTAAGAAGGGCAAAGGTCATAGGCTGTACGACTCCTCTAAGTGTTAAAATTAGAAAACAGGCAACCTTCCTGTCTCAGGTGACCCTAATGAGAGGTACTTGGTTGATGTGGTTTCTGACCTCCGACTCAGATCTACCAGGATAGTTTGCTTCAGTGGTAGCAGTCTCAGGAGCCATACAACTCACGAAGAGAATCTTAACAGAATTCCTGTCTATCTGACCTGGGAACAGAGCTTGCAGGTTGCTTTCTTCCACAAGAAGTCTCAGTTAAGCCAACAGCAATGCTGACTCTGATAACAGAACCAGCTCAGTTCAGCCTCAGCACTTAAAAAAGAAAAAAAAAAGATAAAAAAAAAACACGGACCTCTCTTCAAGGACAGTCAGTTGTACTACAGGCCCATACCCACAGCCATTAGCCCTTATATGTTATAATTTTCATTTGTGACAGCAGTCAGGTATAAGAGAAACAGCAGTGAGCCAGAAGACAGGCGACCCAGGTTCTAACCAGCCTTGTGGATTAACTATCTGTATAACCTGGGGCAAGTCATTTAGTCTCTGGACTTCAGAAATATCCTCATTTGTCCAACTAAGATAAGAATACATGTCCTGACTATTGCACAAGGGGACTGTGAGAAAAATGACCTCAACCTAACAAATTGCCCTGTTTTCTTACGTATTTTTTTTTTCTCCCTCCTCATCTCTCTAGGGCTACACCTGCCTCTGGAATAACATCACTTCCTTTTCTGGGCTTCCTCAGAAACCATCACTAAGTGATACCCTGAATGCTGGCCATAACAGTCACAATGCTGTTGATTTTAATTTGGGCTTTAGAGCACAGAGTATCCCAGGGATTTAGGAGTTCTTTCATCCCCCAGGCTGCCTGGCTGGAAATTCAAACAATGTGCCAGCAATCTGGCAAAGAGCCTTACTACCGGCAAGTTTGCCTTTGTATCCCTAACACTACCACAGTGACTGCCAAATGGTAGCTGCTCGATAAATGTTTCATCAAATGAATTAAACAAAGAAGGTAGACACTACACATTTTAAGGTCTTTACATTACAGGGACTGCTAAGTAACTAAGTAAAAGTAAGAATGGCAGATATTATATAAAAATGGTGGTATCCAGAGGTACAAAGAAGTACTGCATCCCATATAACTTTTTAGGACAAGCTAGGACAGAATTTAAAATTCCTCCTAGGACTCCAGACTTCTAGTTCTCTGTATGAATAAGTTAGAAGATCCAGATCCTCGTTTTAGTCCTGAGATTCCCTGGCTGTATAACCTTGAGGAAGTCATCTACTCAATTTTCAATGCTAAGAGGAAACTGGACTACATAGTACAGAATACGCCTTCCAGTTCTATGATACTGTACCCTAAAAATGAAATGTAAATTGGAATAATATGCTTCTGAGGCAATCAGATAAAGTAAAAAGAGCAGGAAACCTAGAGGTAGAAAGATGTGAGCATCTTTCTGTAAGTCTGTTTATTCAACTGAAAAATGAAAAGAGGAAAAAATTCTAGTAACTTACAAAGTTGTCAACAGGATTACAGCTAACATAAGTGCTTTCTATATATCAAGCATTGTGCTAAGTATTTTACATACACCAAGCCATTTAATCAAATAACATATTGAAATAATACATGTTAAAGTGCTTCATAAACTCAAAAGTTTTCTTAACAAATAAGGATAGTCATATTGTTCATGCTGAGGCATGGGAGTTGTGTTTTTTAGTTAAGGTCTCAGTTTTACTTTTAATTTGCCACACAGCCCTAGGCAAGTCTTTTAACTACATTTATTTCAGGTTCCTCATATTAAAAAGAAGAGACATTACCTTCTTCACATGCTCAAAGCTTTATTGAATAAGAACATTCTAAGTATCATTTTCCGAAAACTCCACTCTGATTGTAAAAGCCTTCAAGTAAGACCAGCTCAAGTTAGATCAACTCAGAAGAAAACACTCAATGGTAGGCAAACTAATGGCTTCAATGATGGTGTCATAAAATGTAAAACTAATAGGAGGAAGGAGATAAGAGGAGAAGAATTTCCAAAGCATTCCCAGAGATTCAGAAATTCTTTCATTCCTAGGCTGCCTAAGAAAATCATACATGTGCCAGCAATCTGTGAGGCCTTTACAAGTAAGGACTTCTGTGCGTGCCTAACATCTACCAAGTGACTACCAATAGTGGCAATACTTAGGCCTGCTGCAGGCAATGAAGGAACGGGATGGGGCTTCTTGCATGAAGAAGCAGTCATCAGGGCTGCCCTTGTACTGCAAGAACTCTCAACTCTGAATTCTAGTTCAGCCTCACCTTTCAAGATTTGGGATCTGGACAGTTAACTGCAGTAACATACACTATCCTCTCTTAAAAGCAGAGTGATATTGTTAATTTCTGTATTTCTCCAATATTTTTACATTTGGCACTTATAACATTTCAGTGTCAAACCACATACTCAATCATGGTGTCTAAAAGAAATTTAAACGTATGTGTAGCAGATGGGCAAGAAGTTAAAAGGGGAAAAAGTGCTTCTCATCAATTGATATAACTCTCATAGGGATTTTCACATGCTTTGCATAAGATATAAGGCTGTATTACGTAAGTTTATAGAGCACATAGTTCATTTAAAGTAAAAGGATTTCCTTTACTTCTTTGAGCATTCAACCTACATATTCTACTAATCTTAACTTTTTTTTTCATTTCCTAATTTGAGCAGACACACAGCCAAATGATATCATATGGCACATTGCTCTTTTCTGAATTATTTCAGTTTCAAGAAACAATTATCCTCAGGTTGAGCAAGCTCAACTTTCTGGGTCTAAAACCATAAATTATATACCTTTAAGGGATATATATATATATATATATATATATATATATATACATGATACAACATGTAAATGGATTGTATTCTAAAAGTTTATTTGCAAGTCAGAAATTTGGAACTTAGAATATATTTCTCATAGAACTAATCTATAAAAAGTGGTTAGGTTCCACATCTCCTTGGGCAAGGGAAACAAAATAAAAAATGAACAAGTGGGACTACATCAAACTAAAAAGCTTCTGTACAGCAAAGGACCCATCAGCAGAACAAAAAGGCATCCTACAATATGGGAGAATATATTCATGAATGATTTATCTTACAAGGGGTTAACATCAAAAATATATAAAGAACTCACACACCTCAGCCCCCAAAAAACAAATAACCCAAATAAAAAATGGGCAGAGGAACTGAACAGACACTTCTCCAAAGAAAAAATTTAGATGGCCAACAGGCACATGAAAAGATGCTGCACATCACTAATCATCAGAGAAATGCAAATTAAAACCACAATGAGATATCACCTCACACCAGTTAGGATGGTCACATCCAAAAGACAAGAAAGAACAAATGCTGGCGAGGATGCGGAGAAAGAGGAACCCTTCTATACCTTTGGTAGGAATGTAAACTGGTTCAACCCTTGTGGAAAGCAATATGGAGGTTCCTCAAAAAACTCAAAATAGAAATACCATTTAAATGACCCAGTAATTCCACTCCTAGGAAGAATGCAGGATCCCAGTTTCAAAAGACATATGCACCCCTATGTTTATCGCTGTACTATTTACAATAGCCAAGATATGGAAGCAACGTAAGTGTCCACCAGTAGATAAATGGACAAAGAAGAGGTGGTACATATGCACAATGCGATATTATTCAGCCATAAAAAGAAAACAAATCCTACCATTTGCAACAACATGGATAGAGCTAGAGGTATTATGCTCAGTGAAATAAGCCAAGTGGAGAAAGACAAATACCAAATGACTTCACTCATTTGTGGAGTATAAAAACAAAGCAAATCTGAAAGAACAAAACAGCAACAGATTCACAGACACTGAGGAGGGACTATTGGTTACCAAAGGGAAAGGGTTGGGAAGGATGGGTGAGGAAGGACAAGGGGGTAAGGGGCACCATAATTAGCAATCACAACATAGGCAGGTCACAGGGAAGGCAATACAGCAAGGAGAAGACAAGTAATGACTCTATAGCATCTTACTATGCTGATAGTGACTGCAATAGAAGGGGTGAGGACTTGATAATATGGGTGAATGTTGAAACCACAGTGGTGTTTATGTGTAAACCATCATAAGATTGTATATCAATGATACTTAATAAAATAAAATAAAATAATTTTTAAAAGTGGCTAGGTTCCTAAATCATCACACATAAACATTTAAGCCATGGGACTGTAATTAAAGGAGAGCACTGATATTATTAGTACTGTAGAACTTAACCACTTATGTATATCTAGAAGAAAATGTGCAGCATTCCAAATTAAGAGCCAAGTATGCATTTTCCGCTGTGGCAGTGGGATTAAAGACAGTTGTGAGCTACTGGAGGCGGGCCCTGTGGCTTAAGGTCACAAAGTTCTGGCAGAGTGTAAGGTTTTTAGACAAGGTAAAGATGAATGAAGGTTAAAGGAATGAGGAGTACTGGGAATAGATACTTCCTACCAGACTAAATCCTCATGTACGTTGGCTCCCTCTCAAAAGCAATTTTTTTCTGAGACACAGAGGAATTAGTCAACTTAATTCTTTCTTTTTTTAAAGTTTTGGCTAACTTTGTTTTGACCAATGTTTCACGTTGTCTGGTCTACCATGGAAGAAGCTGTTGTCTCACGATTTCTCTCCAGCCTTGCTGTCCCTAAAACAAACACAGCCCATTTTGGCTTTTTAAAGCTTTTAACTAACAGAAACAGTGGGGAAAAGACAAGAGGTTATTAAAGTTTTCTCCTAAGAATATCACTCTATTAAACCCCTATTAAACCTTACTGAGAAAAATGAAGGCCAAATATGTACTGAAGGTAGGTCTCTGGGTAGAGAAAGTACTGAAGTAAAACATTTCAGAGAAATATCTAAATGTGTACACAAAACATTTTCTCACAGTAGCTTAAGCAGCAGATGAAAACCAAGATAGGAAGGAAGCTAAGAAAAGGTAACTGGGACAAAAGATCAAGTAGCCATGGGCCTTGGAGAGATGACTTACCACGTTTTCCTCCTACCACTAGTATTGCTATCAGTGCCTACAGTAAGGTGAGAAGGAAAGAGAGTAGGAAGGAGTAGAATGCCACAACCAAAAAAGATGGAGAGGAAAAGGGAGATCTAAACTTTAAATAAAGGAGAGGAAGGAAAAAATTTCCAGGGCCATTTGGCTACCAGCTGGAGTACAATCTGAAGTAAACAATTTGTATGAGTCAAGGATAACATATGTTTAGATTTTCTGATTTGTAGGAATCTCAGGAACATATGTCTCATAAATCATAAGGGCTGCCTGAATTTTGTAGTGAATATATATTGATCTAAATTCATACTTCAAGGATTTCACTTTGTGATCAAAAGCAGCATTATTCAAAGCATAGTCAGCTGATGAACAGCATCAGTATCCCTTGGGACAGGGCTCAGGCACCTGTGTTTTAACAGCTCTCTAGGTGATTTGTATTTACATCACAGTTTGAGAAGTAATCTACAGAACAGGTTTATACAATGGCTGTTGATTGCCATGGTACAAGGTCAGGTAGAGCTAGGCACAGATGAAGAAAGTGCATGCCCTGGAATCATCCAGTTTACACAATGGGAAAGCAGTGTCACAGAGGCATAAAATAGTTGCTGACGTGAGCAAATGGGAAAGTTGCTGATGTTTTTAAAAGGGAGTTAGGCATGTTGGACACCACTATGTGTTTCCTGAGATTGATTTGAAATAGAAGAGGCTGCTGTAGGACTAGATGAAAAAAGAGAAACTGAGAATTGAAGGGAGAGTTGGAAAGTTGAAAGAGTACAGTCAACAAGCACTTCCTAAGGAGTGAATATGCAGAGGGTATTATAATTACAAATACATAAAGGCGAAAGTTGCAGAAAAAGAAACCATGAAGAGATTTCAAAATGAGGATGAAAAGCAAGAGGACCAGGGCAGAGTTCTAGGAACCTGTAATCAAGGGAATGATGGGAAGTGGTGCCTCCAGAATAGATACTCAAAAATAAGCATTTACAAAGTTATGTCTTATTCTTGGATAGAAAAGTGAGGAATAATGGACAAATGACATCATTACCATTGCACTGGCTTATTACTTCCTTGCATGAACCATACAGCAGAGCAAAGCATGCTGTTTTGGCTGTTTTGGATGATCTCTTATCACAGATGAGGATAAATAGGATTTGAAATGTAACAGAGTCTTAAATGGAAGTTTGGAGTGATTCACTAGCATGCCAAAAATTGTGGACTAAGGCACACTTTGTAAAAGCTATACTGTAGTTAATCTAACATTAAAGTTATCAATAAATATGATTATATTAACCCTGCAACACTTGAGATGCCATAGAACAGGGTAGAAAGTGAAAAATTTAGAAAAGTTAACCAGGTGAGATACAAGATAAAAAGAAAAAAAGAAAGGAAAATCAGACCATCAAGGACTGTGACTTACAGATTTTTGGATTTCCTTTAATAGGAAACTTCACAATCATTTCCTGAGGATTTATGCAGATGAAAACAAATGGAGAATCAGATTCTTGACTCATGTCTGGATACTGTGAAACATAAAAATAAAAAGTTCAGTCTAGTTGAGACAAATTTTGAATTTCAAAATCAAATGATACCCTAGGTTTCACTTCCACTTTTTGATGAAAGTACTCTGCGTTTCAGTCAGGTAAAGAGGATTATGCTCAACAAGCAAGAAAAAACCTCCACTTTCCCCAGGAGTTAGCACAATATTCTTATGCAGACTAATGCCTGCCTTTTCCAACTTCCTATAATTGGGACAACTTCTTAAAAAAGGATACCTGACATCTTCTCCAAAGAATCAGAACTATTTTTTTTAACACAACCAACTGTGAGTTGGGAAATTCAGAGAACTCCTTCAGAAACATCAGGGATCCTGTAGTTCCAACTCAACTGAAACACTGGAAGATTTAAGAAAAACAGAACATTTGTGGAAATTCTGCAAGAAACAGTCAACAGAGCCTTTCTTTAACTAAAGGGAAGGAAGATGATTCTTAAAGGTACAAACATGCAAAAGCTGTTTTGCTGGATGCATTCCAGACTTACTTAGGGTGAAAAGGTAACTGGTAGAGCAATTCTGAAAATTATTTAGAAGCCTCCTTTCGATCTCTTATCACAGAACAAATCTGTGTTGAATATTTAAAACTTTCATTCCTTCTTGAAAGACAAACACAGAACCTACAGTAAGATTGTGCTGGCCTCACAATTACAATTTAAGGAGTAACTGGGGGTTGGCAGAAAGTGCTCTCTAGCAATGCCCAACTGATTTGGTGTTTCATTATTTCCTATCTTGGGAAGTCTTGCATTTATTAGCATGTTTGACAAATACGACTCATAGTCTAACTATGACTGTGGGTCAGACTTCATTACCAGAGCAGCCTTTTTCCTAGCAACTACCATAAAAAGTATGAAATTATTTTTCACTTTTATTCACCTGCTAAGATATGTCCTCTAAAAATCTAAGGCTCTCAAGTAGAAATGGAAGTTTCAGTAAAATAAGTAAAAATATTCAAAATTTTTTGTAGCTAGTGGAAGCATAAACAGTTAAGCTTCTTTACTGACTACTCTATCCTAGGTGGTAACCAATGCTTTAGAGAAAACAGAAGGGGTTTTTTGCAGCTGTTAGTCCTGCCCACATACCACAGCTTTCAGTGTAGGTCAGGTGTGGCAAGTACTTTGATAAAACATAGTTCAATATCAAGTATCAGCCACAATTATATTCACAGGCAGGGTCAAAATGTTCATGGTAGAAAAGAAAGACTAAAGATGAGAGGGCAAATTCTTTTTTCCTTATCCCCTAGATCTTCAGAACTCAAAGAAAAAGCAGGGTCTAGCTGTTACTGCTGAGGTGCTTTGGCACAAATAAAACCAGAGGCTGCCATCAAGCTCTTTAAACCTAATTCTACAGAGGCTAAAGCAGCAGCAGTCACATTCACATCTCTTCAATTTTCCTACTCTCTCTCCTTTGTGTCTCACAGAGTGTCAAGGCAGAGGACAATGATGCCAGGACTTCACAGCTCTGCTTTCCCAAAACTGCAAGCCATTTCAGTCATTCTCTCCTCTTTCTTCTGCATCAATAAGTATCCTCATCTGCTGGATCAACCCCATTAACAAACATACTGTCTGCAATGTCTGCCACTAACCAAAACCTCTCCAGATCCACATGCTCCTCCAGCTACTGCTAGAGATTACCTGATTAACTATACAACAGAATTCATTAAAAGATTATCTATACTCCCTTTCTCAATTCCTATTTTTTCTGGAATTCACTGTAAACAGGCTTTCACTCCCATCACTTCCCCAAAACTATTAACCCGCCTCTCCTACCTATTTGTTTTATAGCACTTACCATCATCCAGTACTATACAATTTACTTCAGTTTTTAAATTTGGCCTCCCCTTGCTAGGATGAGAGTTCCACAAGGCAGGGCTTTTTGTCTGTTTTGTTTACTCCTCAGCATCTAGAATCATGCCTAGCGCATAGTAGGCAATTGATAAATGAATGTGAATGAAAATTTGAATGAAAGAACAATGAATTTGCCAATTTGTTCTTTATAGGTATCTTAATCACGCTGAATACACACATACTGGGAACTGGACACTCTTAAGACTGTAACTTTGGATAAAAGCAGATGCTATGCTGTAATCTGTTATCCCTCAAGCTAAATTAGAATTTTGTGTTTTGGCAAGTGGCCAATATACCTCTATTGTTAATAAAAACTACCCTGACATATATTAACAGAGTAAGCAAATGTCAAGTGATGGGGAAAATGATGGATAAATGAAATTATGAACAAGAGGTTCCTTACACCCATTCATGCCTCACAATAAAGACAAACATTAAAATCAACTTTCCCAGCTGGCTCTAAATCCAAGTTTCATGTTAATATACATTTTCCCAAGCTCTGTAACTGAACTTCAGGAGGCTTACAAGAAACAGAGCTGAAGAGTAAAGCAGCCTGCAAGTAAGAAAGAAAAGTAAGGCCTACGCATTGGGAGAAGGGATTATTTTTCATGGTAAAATTCGTTAAAGCAAAGTCAGTTTGGCAGAGTCTCAGTATCTCCAAAAAAGCATAATTTCTGCAACTGGGTCTGGACACTATGGACCACATTAAACAATAAAAAGTCAGAGACTTACAAGTATGGGACTTTTGGTCTGAGAGTCAAAAACTAAAATGCAGCTGATCCAGAGAAAGAGTAAATTAAGAGAAGGGAGGTTCATATTTGTGAAGAATGTGGATAAACTCTGATGTCAAATCCAATTGAGAGAGGATGCAGGATTAAAGGTTAGGTAATAGGTTAGAGAATGTGTGTTATAAGATCAAGCAGTTCAAAGCAAACATTCAAATTCAGTAATATTCTCAGGAAGCTGCTGCTTTTCTTGCCTATGAGAACATGACTCCTGTCACCTGGTTTCCAGCCTGAGGAGTGGGGAGGTGGGCCTACTCTTCTTTCATGCCTCATAAGTTTCATAGCTGTCTAACATAACAGGTAATTAACTACTAAACAGCCATTTTCTTCTCCTCTCCAGAGGGAAATTGTTCACTAGTCATCTAGAAAACATTTCTTTTGCCACTTTCATAAGAAAAATAAAAGATTAGTAATTTTTGAAAACCATACTAATTCAGAGACAAGTGGGTATTTTCACAAACTCTGCAAGCCTACATTTAGACCTTCTACTGAAATGATCAGAAACTCTTAAATGATGTCACTCTTTACAACAAATCCCCAGATGATCTCTAAATATGATACCTCTTCTCCAGAGGACTAACAGCTGAAGCAAACACTTAAGAAGGAGCGCAATGACAAAGAACATATATTTGCTGTAGGTTTTCTTGATTTGAACTTTGGGGAACTAGACAGGACATGAAATCAGGCTGTGAAATTTAGTTAGCTGAAAACCAACTCCAAGAAGACTGAGGTGGTAATACTCAGAAAGAGAGAAGGAAATGAGCCTGGTAATAAGACCACAAACACAACAGATCCAAAGAAGCATATCCTGAAAGAACTGTCTTCTGATAAATGGTGCTCACTTAAATTTTCCTTCAAAGCAATTCAAGGTGTTCACAGGATAACTAGTGCCTCAGTCCTCATTATCTTGGAGGATAAAAGTTTTCTTACATCAGAGTAACCTACTGATCATACGAGATGACTACTGTATATTTGACTGGAATTGGATAAAGATCATGCCAGCTGGCTGGCCTGAAGTGGGAAGCTGAACTCCCACGTACCAGTATCCAATTCAAACCATGTGCCCAGAATCAAGGACAGGTGGGTTCTAGCTCCACACTACAAAGACAGTTCCTGTTTGCCTCAGGTGAGAATAAGGGGTCAGTGACAGGCAGCTATGGGTCTTACAGACACTTGTGGAAGATGATCTGGTTGAAGCCACAGGGCACTGGTGTCCTTGTCCCAATCTACTCATAGTAAAATTTCCACTGTGGCTTTTTGTTCCCTTTGGAACCTATGCTGGAACCTCTATACACAAAAGAACTCAAACAAGTATTTTTTTCTCTAAAAGTCACTTCAGCTTCTCTGTCCTGACTCTTCAGGACCTTAATGGAATTAAGGCACCCACTCACGACAATTATTTTGGTTTTAATTTTCATTTAGCAGCTTTCATTCTAACGTAAACTAGTGAGAACCAAAGAAAATTGTTCTCAGTTAAAGAGGCTACATTATAACGTCGTTAAACCGTTGAAGTCTACTCTGGGACTAATACCTCAGAATATTGACTCCTCTCCAGTTAAGAGCTCTGCCACTGTTGACAGATACTAACTACAGTAGTTGGGGTGAGGCTTTAATAATGTACGTAACTGCTGAATGTTATATATGTTATATACTGTTAAATGTTATATATTTGAAACCAATATATTTTATATCAACTATACCTCAATAAAAAATATTTTAAAAATTCAGAAAGATGAAGACATAGATGGTGACCTAAAGAACTACCTGTGAACATATAATTACAAAACACACACACGAAAGTTGAAACTGTAATAATAGAAATATGAACACAGTAACCCAGAGAAAGAAGTGATTAATCCTCTCAAGGTAGAAATGGCTTGAGGACAGAGAAGACTGTACAGAGAGAGAGACATCTGAGCTATTTTAAAAGATAAATAGGAACTCTCTTGGTGGACAAGGGCATGGAGAGAGGATATAGGATGGTATATGGAGGAAGATATAAATTCTGCTCTCTTCAGGACTCACCTTTTTTAAAAGCTTCCTTAACCTTCCCTACCCTGCCTCCAGCCAAGCTAAGTTAGGAGTTAGGTCCCCTCCTTTGCAAATTCCTTTGTTCATATGATAATTATTATGCTTGGGTTTTCTTGTCTCAGTCCTTCCTGGTAGACTTAAAGATCTAGAGGGAATGGAATAGTGTGTTATAACTCTAGATCTTTAGTCTTTAGCCCAGTGCCTGGCATATGACAGATGGTCAATAAATACTTGTTGACTGTATGACTGTATAATATTCTGAGCAATAAAATCTTAAATGATAGATAACTTGCTACCTGGTTCACACAGTAGACTGGATGACAAACCAAGAAGCCCTGAACTGATTGCAAGAAGATAGCAAGGCTACAAAAGATTCCTTCTGGATGAAGCAGACCACTTTCTCTCTCTCTAAGCCTGGATTTACTTATAGGCAAAATGAAGGTGTCACATTAAGTGACTGGTTCTGCCTACATAAAACCTCTTACATCTGTCCCACTCTTATCTAATTCCACTGGCACTAGCCTAGAACACATTTTTAAAACTACCTCTATCCTGGATGACAACTGCCTCCTCACTAGTCTTCCCACCTTCAGTCTCTTCAGTGCAATCCACTTCTACGTTGCTGCCAGATTCATTTTCCTCAGGCAAGGCTCTGATCCCTTCAAAAAACCCTTCCTCCAACCCACAAGTGACTGCAGAAAAAGGTCCTACCACCATAGCTATCTACCATCTGACCACAACATACTTTTCAATTCTTGTTTGCTGCTTATTTCTCTTCACCCATACTCCTCTCTCAACAAACTGGTTTGCTATTATTTTCCATACAGGCCCATAACTTTCCACCTCACATTACTCCCTCTTCTGGGAATATGCTTTTCTACCACCTAAGGAGGAAGACTCAAGCAGCAGTTCCAATTCTACCATTTACTGACTTTTATTGAATTTACTGAATAATGCATGTTATTTTAACTCTCTGAATCTTAAGTTCTCTCATCTCTAAAAGAGAGGTAATGATGCCTTGCTTGGGAGTTGTTGTGAGAAACAAAAACACACATAATAAGCTTGGCACATAAACTGATAAAAAAGTGACAGAATTTATTATTACCGCCCTTCAAGGCTAATTCAAAAGCCATCTTCTTAAATCCCTCCTAGGTGGAAGCAGCCTCTCCCTCCTTCCAATTCCACAGAGGTAGTCTTTACTTCTCTTAAGACAGGTAACTTTGTTTTGAATTTTGTATTTCATACTTACATATCTTATCTACCTAGTGGCCTTTCAAATATTCTGCAGACAGAACCCATGGCTGATTCACCTTTTTGTTTTTTTAAGTGCCTAAAACAGTGTCTGATTTACAGTAAGCACTGAAGTATTTATTGATGAATATTTAAGAAAATCTTAAGAATTATAAGTTCATTTTCAGATGAAAAGCTAAACATTAAAAATTTACATAAACACACAGAAAGGTGTTAATATTCCCTTTCTCTCTTGGGGATAAGTATAACAGAAAGCATAATTCTCCCAGAATTATTAAAAAATACACGTGGTCGCCATCAATTCATTAAGTGGGCACTTGACACCAGGTTGTAAACAACTTTAAAGACAGTCTGTCCTGACCCAGAAATTCTAATAAATGTTCTAGTCTTCATGAGAACTCTGACAACGCATTCCCTCTCTCACTCAACTGAGCAGTGATTTTAAAGAACTGCCTAGGGTTAGGCTAGTTCTGGCAGACATACAGTTCCCCTCTCTGTTGGGTACAACCCTCATGATACTTGAGAACATGTATTTTAGGTCTATGAATTGGCATGATTTCTTAGTCCAACAGAGAGGACATTTTCTACATACTTTAAAAGAAAATTTGGGGACTGCATTTTTCAAGTCCAATGCCTGGTTTGAGTATATTGCCTATCACTTCCATCATTTTCCAATTTCTCACCTCTCAGACTTACAGACAAACCATTGGTGATAGAAGCTGATAAATTCCTTACATGAAGTAATATTTGCAGTCTTCCTGGATTGGAAACACTTATAAAAGAAGGAACAAGTAATACTCTCTTCCCCAATTGGAAGACTGCAATTCTATTGCTGATGTCAATTACCAGGGCACCCTGCACTAGAATTGCTTCAGCATAATTCCTTAAAGATGTGGTTATGGCTAATATAAAAGCCAGAAGATCAAATGGACTAAATGGTCAGTAAGCTGGCAGGAGAGGAGTGGATTCAGTACAGAAGAAATGGAATAATCAATGACCTTGGAGATTTCAGACGAATCAGATTTTCTATTGAAGGCAGAGATATAAATAGCACAAACACAACACAGAAATGTAGAAACAAAAGCCACCAGCTCAACTTTTTGTGTGAAAACTTGTTAGGTCTAGAGAACTGTTCAAACCACAGCTGCTAATGGTTATAGATTTGGCAATCAAAATGTCTTTGTTAAAAAAAAGTTTTAACTGCCTTACTATTGAGGTTACAAACCACAGCCTTGATGCATTGTTACAGTCAACATCCTCCCTGCTGTTTTTGAGAGCTTACATCTGCTGTTGGCAGATAAAATGCTGGCAACTGCATGGGCTTCTTCCAGAGGAATCACAGAAGTTCTAACTAGATGGCTCTCATGTACCTTTCTCTCCTGAGCTGGGCCCAGAGCCTTTTCTGTGTCACTCCTATCTTGTTTTAGGTTGGTCCCTGCCATTACTCAGGAGAGTTGAGGGTCTAGTGGGATTTTTCTTTGGCACAAATCAGCCATACCAGCCACACTACTCTTAAAAGATAAAAGTAAGACAAGTTCTTAGCTCAGGGGAAAGCACTTTAAGCATATATTTTTAAAGCCATTTATAGTGCAGTGTGCTTGATTTTCAACAACCACTAATAAAACCTTTCTGTTATTTTTCTTAAAGGAACTAAATGATCACACTGCACCAAACATAGTGAGGGCTTAGTATATTCTAACTTATCAAAGAAAGGCCAAGAATGAGAGTCAGGAAGTAAAGTACCGAGCTTCTTTGGGGAAAGAAAAAGGAACAAGATGGGGAAATAAAATGTGGTCCAAGTTACACTGCTGGCTAGTTTTAGTTGAAATAAAAACTACTAGATCCACACTAGTTTTCAAAGAAAATGCAGTTTATCTGGGTGATGAGAAATGTGTATGAAGATGCAGAAAGACATAGGTCAGAAAACCATTTCCTGGATGGTTCTCCCTCAGTGAGCAGACCTAGAAGGATAAAAGATAACCAAACATATACATTACCACTTCCTAAACTGTAATACAATACCAGTATTGCAGTATGTAGACAGGCAATGGGGTTGAGAAAGATTTTGTGGTTAAAAAGTTTTGGAAATAGCATGTGTTAAATCCATCAGATAGATCAGAGAGTTATATCAAAGAGTCATATGCACACTAGTATATTAGGGCTCTGAGAAGTTCTGCAACAAACAAGACCATGGAACCCTCCCACCAACCCTTTTTTTTCCAGAGAACACCTATCCATGGAATAGCTTTGAAGATGGTAGTCCAGGGCTACTATTCCTAAACTCTCAACTCATTCTTGAACAAACAAGAACGGGTTGGTACCACAGACTGGGCAACCACATTTCTTGTATCACAGAACCCTAATTCTGACAGATAGATTACCAAGGGTGCTCAAGACATTTTCCAAAAGGCACCCAAATACCAAAGTTACAAGTTTAAAAGTGGTAAGATCTTTGCCCAATAAATAATCTCCAAACAGGGCTAATAATATCAATTCTGAATATTTTCATGTGCTACCCTCAAACACGAAACAAGGGGGAAAAGCCATAGAAAAGCCAACCATAGGAAAAATGGGTTATGGGATTCCTGTATTTGATGAAGTGTAGTGGCTTCTGGCATTTTGGGATATTCTAATGTCACACATCAGGGAAATTCATAAGGAAAGTTACCAGGACCTCCAGCTGGGAACATATGGGAGGACTCCTCTGCTTCTATGTGACGCCTTCAGCATCCTCAGGATAAAAGACAGAATATAAGCTCAAGGAATAATATCATGCTGAGTTGAAAGAGAGGTATTCTTGAGAAACCAAAAAGATTCATTTTGAAATTAGACATCTAATTCCTATAAGCCTGTGGTACTCAGTAAACTAGGACTTATGGTTTCCTACCCTTCCCTACAAAAATTTGTGGCAGAAAGATTGGCTAACTACCTAAGGATTGAGATAATTTGACTTCATCAGGTGGTGATTTGTGTAATAGACAAACAAGAGAGTAAAGGTAGGGCCCTTGCCGACAAACTACCGCCCACACTGACGGCGCTCCTGGGTTCTCTTTCAGAATGCACATATTCTACAAAGAAAATATAGTACGTTTAGTTACATTAAGCTGTTAATGATTGTGAGGGTTTCAAACTATAAAACTTATACCAATGTAAGGGAATTTTATAATTATTACTTCTAGGCTGAAAAAAAAAAGGAGAGAAGTGAAGAAAGAAGACACTGGTAAAATTAGCAAAAGACCTAGAGAGGGACAGAACAGGCGTAAGAACGTGGAAAACAAAGGCCTCCAAATGCCTATGGTTTCGCCCACATCTGCATCAGATACTAAGGGTGGAACAAAAGACTAGGAGTCAAAACTCAGGGCAAAAATGCATGTACTGTACTCATGTACATAAAGCAATCATAGAAGGATGGAGAAAGCAAGCTGCAAGAAAAACAAAAGACAGAAAATTAAAGTGTTATTAACTATTGGCTAAACCCTGTGAGGAAAGGATAAGAGAGGGAAAGACAAGAATAGTTTCCTGAGCAGTCAGTGATGACAGTGATCAAAGGCAAGTAAGTCTAGAAAACAACCTACTGAGAAGAATCACGCTGAAGAGAAAAACATTTTCTTAAGCACAGTGGTGGAAGCCCTATTACCTAAAGTAACAGTCCAAAGAACAGGAAAACCATTCTGTTAATTAACACACTTCATGCTTGAGGGACAGACTTTCCCATTTTGGATTTCTGCTAGTCTGACTATGAACAGGCTCTAAATTTCGAGTTTTCCAACTAGGCTAAAGTCCTTTGGCTCCCTCTGCTGTTCAAAAATGTACTTTAGTTATGACAGTTCACTTTAGTGTTCAAATAAAAATACATACATATGTACACATTAAGTGCATGTACACACACACACACCACACACATACACCCCAAACCTGGCACGGTCCAGGCAGAGTTCAAACATACTTGCCATTCATGCATTCTTTGGCCTGGACCAAATGTTCCAGAATAAATAATAAATCCTACTATCCCCACTACCTAATTGAAATAATTCAAGAAACAATGGAGGGCTTTTTCACCAAAGGCAACACAACTTTACTAAGGGATGAGGACTATATACTTGTTAGCTGAATTATGGCAATAGCTTTTTATGCAGAAATGTGTATGTCCGAGTCCTCTATATACCAGAAACCAAAATATCACTTAAGTTTTCTCTGTTTCTGCCCTGGTCCTTTCTCTCTCCAGTATTTCCTTATTAAAAAATTCTTCTCACATATCTAAATTCAGTTGTCAGCACCTTATGATTCCCAGTATATCCTGTGTTGAAGGATCTATACAGGTCAGCTATGGTGGCACACCAAGCATCTGTCCAAGAGAAGTATGCTTTGCTCACCTGATCCTTAAATTGCTTCTGGGACAAGCAGTCAATTAGGTCCACACAGCCCAGAAGACAACCTGATGGATAGTCGTTGGGAAATTCCACTTCTGAATCAAGAACAACAGAAGAACTGGATAAATTTCCTTCTTTGTGACTCTGGAACTCACAAATTAGTTTTTAATTCTAAACAAATTACTTTCTCTATTATCTATTGATAGACATAAGGAAAACAATGAGGTTTTTATTTGGCACAATCATTTATATTTTAGCAAAAATTTAGTGAGGAGCCAGCTCAGTCCATCACACCCCCATCTTAAAATTACCCTCTGTGATACAATGAGTCATAAGAAATATATATTCAGGTGACCAAAAATATATTTCCCAGGTATATTTGGTCTTCATCCACAGTTCCTGAAAACACTGCAGTCTAAAGGTGAAATCGGTGTTTTGTCATGTTAATTAGAGACCACACCTAAGAGCAGGTTCTGAAGGCTGAATCAGCCAATGGCCAGTAATTTAGTCAGTCATGACTATGCTATGCAATGAAGCCCACACAAAAACCCCTACACAGGGCTTATCCTGCTCTTGGATCCTGCTTCTCTGTTGAAGAGAGCTTTCATGCTTGGGGAACCAGAACACATCCTCATGACGCCGAGCCGGGCCTCAAGCTCCACAAGAATAAAAGCTCCTTTATTTGGGACCTTGCCCTATGTATCTCTTCATCTGGCTGTTAACTTGTATCCTTTACAGTATCCTTTATTAAATGGTAAGCTTAAGTGTTTTCTCGAGTTCCGTGAGCTGCTCTAGCAAATTGATGGAACCTAAGGGCGAGGTTGTGGGAACTTCCAATCTGTAGTGGGTAAGTCAGAAGCACAGGTCAGAAGCCTGGAGCTTGTGACAGGCATCTGGAGTTGGGGGTGGAAGGCAGTCTTGTAAGTTGGAGCCCTTAACCTGGGGAATCTGGTGCTTTCCCCAGGCAGATAGCATCAGAATTGAGTTGAATTCTCAAACATCGTGTTCGAGAATTCCTTGCTGTTGCGTGTGGAAAGACCCCTCCACACCCTCCACAAGGAATAGGGTCTGGGAACCCAAAAGGAGTTATACTATTATACTGCTGTATACTGTTATACAATAGTAATTTTGTCATATAGAAAAAAAACAAACCCTCACACCTTCAAAGTTAAAGGACCCCATAATTTCACTCCACACTAATCAATTCCACTATACTCAACTGGATCATACTGGAGTTTGGTGGTGATGGGTTTTGGAAACAAGCTACAGGTGTCAAGAGAAAAACAAATAAAACGTAATAAAAACCATAAGAATGTCAGAACACAAATTTAAAACAAGCCAGTCATATCTGTCAGAACAGAAATATGTTTTTAAGGAAACATACACTTTTGATTTCTAAAGCTTGATTTCTTAAAAACTTTAAAGGTGGTTCCATAATTATCCTCTTATTGTACCTTCAAACAATTGTATGGGCTGGATAAAAGGAAGAAAAACAAGACACTCAAGGGTCCAAACACTCAAGAAGTGTTTTTTAGGGTCCAAATTTAGTGTGCTCAGGGTGATTCACAAAATACACTGCTTAAGTCAACCAACTTTGATCTGTCCAAATCCAATAGCAGATGTCTAGTTGGGTGGCTCCCAGTAAAGAAATTCTTATCTGTAGTTGTTCTTCCCAAAGTACAGATCCCAGTTTATAGCAGTCATTTTACTCTAATAGAAAAAAAAAACAGAGAACATTTTCGCAGATAAGACTGGTTGGTTGCTTTCTCTTACTGGAAACTGATATTTTTATTGTACTGTTTGGCGAATTAATGCTTTGAATAGCTGCCTATGATTTGCCCCTAAAAAAAGAAACACAAAGTTTAAAGTACTTTTAGACAAAAAAAAAAGTCACAAGAAGAAGGAAGTGAAAGAAATGAATATCAATGACTTCTCTCCACAAAGTAAGACTGAAAGGAGAATATGTGGCAGTTACCTTTCCCACGAAGAAGGCGGTGTGTAGTCTGGAGCTCTGAGACTTCTTGAGGGGAGGGTCTTTTGGCTGTGGACGCTACCCAGAGTCTTCCTCGGTGAGGGGTGTACCAGCTCCTGCCCTCCACCCTTAGACAAGTACACATTTAGTAGGAAGGGTCTGCATTCTACCTGAAGGGTCTCATGACATGTCTAGTTGAACCAAGAGATATACAGATGATACCTCACCAAGAGGGGTACTTTTTGTGAAAGAACATTTCTTCCCCAACACCCTTCGTCTGAACCCTGTTCTCTAGTTTTTCTCACCATCAGAACATAGATAAGTCATCTCTCTCTTCTATTTTTTACCTGATCTCTGTAACTGAGACTTGGAGCTTTCACTAGCCTTCTGTAATCCAAATCTTTTATTTTCAAGGCATTCAAGTTGTCTCACAAAAATGGAAATCCTTGCCTTATTTTGAGTTAGAAGATAACCTTTACCTGGACTATTTATAAACTAATTGTTCTCCATCCTGACAGAAAAATCTTTATGCACACGTAACTCCAACAATGTACTTTCAGAATAATTATTTAATAGAATTTAAATAAATACAAATGTTTATCATCCTTACTCATTTAAGCTGCAACCACATTTATTTATATTTTCTAGGCATTTTATAAAGGATTATATTCTTTGCAGATACTTAAACAACTTGATGAGGATGAAAGAAATTTTAAGTGGGATAAAAGAATGCATTCAATAGAACTTAGCTACTCACTACTCTCCAAAAGTTGTTTCTTTTAGTTCCCACCAAGTGAAATGAAGCCCCTTGCAGCACAGCCTGACAATACTATTTTTACAACGGGAAGTAGCAGATGTCTCATATCCTGAGTTTTCTGATAGAGATGAACTGTCAGAGTGCCAGGCACACAGTAGGAGCTCAATGAATGAGGAGTGACTCAATAGTTTTCCTCCTTCTTCACCAAAAACCTGACAGGTTACTAGGAAAATGGTCTCACAAACGTGGAGCCATCCCCCTTACTTCTGTGAGATGAGTGACTGTGGGCTGGACGCTGCTCATCCTGTTCTTTTCGGTGAGAAAACCTGAATGACGTGGATCCAAAACAGGGTGAGGGAAATGTAAACATTCTAATCTCAGCAGAAAGCAAGCTGTTTAGTTTTCTACTTTGGAAAAGGAAGACTCCTAAACTGCAGAGAACTGAGTGAGAAGATATCTGAAGGCCTCCTTGGCCTGGAGCAGCTGCAGATTCACAGGCACTGGTGCTCACGGCACTACATTCTGGGACTATGAAACAAACAGGAGCCAAAGCAGAAAAGCCTGACCTTCCAGAGTGGAGAAAAACAGTTACGCACCTTAGTGAAGGAGGAAAATCACAGCTAATCATGAAACCACCGAAGTAGAAATGATTGTTCCTAAATGCTGACAACACATTTTCTGTCTGGAGGTAGAGAAATGACTGAAGCTTACACAGTAAGAGTGGAAAAAGCACTAGGAAAACTTTAATTCTGGTCCCATTCCTGCCACTAACTAACTTTGTAATTCAGAGCAAGAGGCTTTACCTTTGCCTGCCTAAGTGTCCTCATTTGTCCAAGGTTGTAATAATACTGGCCTGATCTATTTCATAGAGCTCATGCTTTGAAACTGTAAAATTCTATTTAAATATAAGATTTATTACTGTTATGAGTTAGGACACTGCCAGGTATATAAAATCCTAATAGGTAAAATAAGAAGGAAAAAAGGTATTGGCACCCCTACATTCACTTTAGCATATTTACAACAGTCAAGACATGGAAACAACTAAGTATCCATTGATGGATGAATGGATGAAGAAAATGTGGTACATATATGCAACAGAGTATTATTCAGCCACAAAAATTAAGGAAATCCTGCCACTTGCAACAACATGAATAGACCTTAAGGACATTATGCAATGTGAAATAAATCAAAGAAAGAAAAATACTGAATGATCTCACTTATTCGGGGAATCTGAAAAAACTCACAAATGTACCCATACAAGGAACAGATTGGTGGTTGCCAGAGGGAAACAGGGGAAGGTAATCAAAAGGCACAAACTTCCAGTTGTAAGATAAATAAGTCCCAGGGACGTAATATAAAGCATGGTGACTACAGTACTTGAAAGTTGCTACTAGAGTAGATCTTAAAAGTTCTCATCATGAGAAACAAAAAATTTATAACTCTGTGAGGTGATGGATGTTAACTAGACTTGTTGTGGCATTAATTTTGCAATGCAATCATATGTATCAAATCATTATGTTGTACACCTTAAACTAATACAATGTTGTATGCCAATTATATCTCAATAAAACTTGAAAAAAAAGGAAAACTGAATATGTTGTAATGATAAGTGAAAGAAGAACATAAATAGATATGACCTCATTATATAACAATTTGCACAGGAAAAAAATATACATAAACACTCCAAAATGCTAACAGTAGCTGTTTCTAGGTGGTGGGAATAGAGGTGAGCTTTCTTTTTCTAGTTACTTTTCTGTATTTTCCATATCTCTATTACATTTATTAAAGCAAAAAAAAAACCTATTTTTAAAAACTGAATTGAGAAGAAACATATGACACCATATAGTAGTAAGCTATTACCATCACTGATAGGCACAATGACTTACCTCTATAATACCTCTACTTATCTCTCACTTTCTGTAGAAAAGGAATTTATAGTGAAGTAGTTTCTCAATACAGCTATTCAGGTTAATAGATAGATTAGACAAAACTACAATTAGGCTGGTGTCTTTAAAAAATAAATAGGCACAAAAACTTTGAATTTCAAATAGGATCAAACCATTAAGGTTGCTGAGTGCTATATTACAAAGGCAAAGCCAAGAGAAGTTTTGTCAACAGACTTCCAAAGATGAGAAAACTTATTCTATTCTTTCTCACAACTAAGATCCTTAGCCTTTCTAACCTCAGTTTTGTAAAGCTATTCAACAAAAAAACTACTATGAAATCAGCAACATAAACATACTGCTTAAAGTTCTATGTACTGAAGAGTGTTATAAATCATAATCAGATTGGGGAAAATGAATTTTAAACCATAATTCTAAGTCAAGTTTATGTCAGTGTAAAATCTTCCATTGCTAAGTTTTTCATCCTTACCTTTTAATCCCTCTGACAAGCATTGAAGCCCAGGGCTGATGCATAGAGAGGCACCAGCCACCATCAAAGCCTTCCTGAAATTCTTGGTCCTGGATTCGCAACTGGTTCCGATGTGAGTTGAACTCTAGTTCCGACCCCGCTGAATGGAAAGTCTTTTTCTGTGAGGCTGCAGCTGTCTGGTCTATCCACTATACAGGAAAGAAACCAAATGTACAATTCTATCTGTCAAGGGAAAAACCTGGGGTAGGTATATGAAATGAGATGAGTGCTGGAGAAGACAAGTAATGACTCTATAGCATCTTACTAAACTGATGGACAGTGATTGCAATGGAGTGGAGGGGGACTTGATGATATGGGTGAATGTGAAACCACAATGTTGGGCTCATGTGAAATCTTCATAAGACTGTATATTCATAAGATTGATACCTTAATTTAAAAAAATGAGATAAGTGCTAATAAAGAAATTATACTGGGAACATTTTCTTAGAAAAACTTATTTCATCTTTGTCTGAAACAGGACAAAAAAGGTAGAGGAGGTATAAATTCAGTAGGAGACCCAGGTATGATAACAAGGTCTCATATTAAAGGATAATCAATAATGATGAAATATCTTTCTATCCATAGTTTCTTAATTCCAGCAACAGCACAACTATGAGAACAAATAATTGGTCTATAATTATTTCCACTTTATACTTAACGATATATTGGATTCTGGACAAATTCCCAACATAGTGCTATCAGCCAATGAAGGTTCAACATTTTCATTTACACACTCTTCATGTGCTTAGGGGCAGGGCCACGTGCTGGTACTATGATAAAGCAATAGCAGTTCTGACTTGGATGTATAAGGATTCTATTACTCTGAAATGAACAACTTGTTTCCTTAAAAGAGAGGAGGGAGTACTACTGAATCAAGGCTCCCATCATGTAAACAGAATAGAAAATTACAGGGTGTAGGTAATTAGAGGAGATTGAAGAGTCCTGGCAGTAGTTCAGACAGAGAATGACAAAGGTTAATGTTTCATCCAGAACAAGAAGGCTGAGTGCTCCAAATTTTTTTTTAAAAAAGGTTCTATGGCTCTCTGGACTCTGCTTTCCTATGTGTAAAATAGATGTGGAGTGGTTAGACTGAACTGTGTCTGATATACACTTTATTCAATTCTTTTATATAAAAAAAGCTCTATTAGAATAGTGAGTTCTGGGGTTGTCTTAATCTTTTGACTTTTTGTTTAGTAATTTATAGGAAAATAGAAGCCACTAGAGTGGTAGTCTAGAGATTCTAAGTGATCATTTTCCCCTAAAGGTTCAGTTTTCTCAACTGTACAATGATGGTATTGGACTAAATGAGTTTCTAAAGAATCTTTCTGCAATAAAATTTTATGACTAATCAATTGTGCCATATGTTAAAAAAATTTATTGAGCACTTAACTATGTGAAAAACACATAAAGTAGGGAGACTTACAGAAAATATAAAAAATATATGGTTCTTTTTTTTTCAAAGGAACTTACAATCCTAGTAAAAGATAGACACACAAATATTCAAAATGTAAGGAAGCTTTGAGTAAATACTGCAAAGGGATACAAGTCCTTAAGTGGGAACACAGAGGAAGAACTGATACATTACAGGAGAAATAAGTGATTTCACAAAGTGTCAGTATTTGAATAATCTTGAAGCCCAAATTCTCTATCTCTATTGTGTTTATATTGTCTGTTTCTCTAGTCCCACAGCCACTTTCCTAAATTAATCTCTTATTAATCTTTCAATATTACTATTATAGAGCCTACTAACTGGTCTCTTCATCCACATTTTTAGCCTTTAAATAACTCTCTGCTGCCCTTCTAGTGCTATAATACTAATCTGGACCCTCATTATCTTCCACTGTACTACTGCAATAAACTTCTTAGCAATTTCCCTGATTTAGTCTTACTCCTCCCTCCAATCTAGTCTCTATATAAGCACAGAAATCATGACAATCTCCTAAAATTCTTCAAGGACTTCTCTGCCTACATTAGGATAAAACCAAACTCCTTAGCATAAGACATAACGGCATCACATATGATAAGATGTTGCCTACTATACTGGGTTGAGTAGTTTCCCCCCAAAATTTATGTTCCAGAACCTGTGAAAGTGACCTTATTTGAAATAGTCTTTGCAGATGTAATCAAGTTACGATAAGGTCATACTGGATTAGCACAGACCCCAAATCTAATGCCTGGTGTCCCTATAAAAGAAGAGAATGTACAGAGATAAAGGCACACAGGGAAGAAGGCCATGTGAAGACAGAGATTGGACTGACACAGCTACAAACCAAGGTATTCCTGGGGCCACCAGAAGCTCAAAGAGGCAAAGAAGCATTCTCCCATGGAGTCTTCAGAGGGCGTATGGCCCTGCCAAGACCTTGATTTCAGTGTTGAGAACTGTGAGAGAATAAATTTCTGCAGTCTTAAGCCAACTAGTTGTAGTATTTTGTTATGACTGCTCTAGGAAACTAATATACTTATTAGTCCACTTTAACTTCTAATAATACTTAATTACTTGTGGTTCTCCCAAACCTATAATGCTTTCAAGCTGCTGAGGCTTTGTATTATGTTGTTGTATGTATTGTATACACTCCTCCCAAGACTTGACTGCTTGAAAATTCCTACTTATCTCTTAAGTCTCCTCTCCAACACCACTTTGTAACTCCTCCAGTGAGTTTATGAACTCTCTCCTAAAGCCCTACTATACTCGTGATAGGGGTCTGTCATTGCAATTATCTTAAGGAATTAAAATTATTTGTATTCAAACACATCTTCCCACTAAATATGCCTGAAGGATACAAGCTGTGCTTTTATCCTGTAATTTCCCAGTACCTAACAAAGAACCTGGAATGTATACAATGCTGAATGAATAGCTCCAGTCTGACTGTCTAAAGCACTGTTCTGACTGTATTTCTCTGTTTAAGAAACTTCTATGGCTCACATTTATTTACAATATAAAAATGTGAAAACTTCCCTAGCTTAACATTTAAGCTCTTTAGTGATCTGGTTCTACCTACCTACCCTATATATGCTTCGTGTACCATGCCTTATTCCCACAGTTCATTCTGCCTGGAATGTTTTTTACCCATCACCCACAAAGATCCATTTTCTTAGATATTTACTATTAATGAATGCCAGCTTCCCTATAAAAGCCTCTTTTATTCCCCTCAACTGGAAGTAGTCTTTCCCTCCTCTGGGTTTCACTGTATATATCTATTAATATTAGAGCGGCTTATATAATCTTTTCCCCTACTAGTCTATGAGTTGTTTGAGGACAGAAGTACTGTCTGGTAGATCACTTACTACTGTACTTGTACATAGTAGATGCTCAATGTATTTGATGGAAAAATGAATAAAAAAAATAAATGAATAAGTGAAATAATATATAATTTAAAACACCATTCTATGTAACCATCCATGTTCTATAAAAGATAGAGAAAGAACATTAACAAAAGAGTCATGGGATTACTGTCTAAATATCTGCATAACACCTCTACTTCACAAAACCCACTCTTGGAAAATATTTACAAGGTAATACAGGCCAACTTTTCAGAAGTGCTGCAAAAAACTGGGAAAAATTGAGCCAGAGAATAAGGTTGGTGGGTTTGTTTGAGAAAGCAGATTAGTATATAAAGCCTGTAAAACAGGCACATTTGAAAGGAGAAATATCTGGGTCCAAACTTCACTCACTATCAGTTAGAACAAAGGTCTACTGACCTGGGGAGGGGAGTGGTACAGGTTGGGATTCACCAGAACTCCCAAAGGCTCTTCAGAAGATCTATCCAATTTGGTCAGTGGTTGGTTCAAGGTTCCATTGGCAATGGCCTGTATTGTCTCATCTAGTCTGTGATGATAAATGAAAGGATGCAATAATTGGTAATGTTCTATGTTCAGAATATCCTTACCACCAACATAAAAACCCTTCAACAGTAATAAAATTTGAAATTCAAAGAGGGGTCCATGGACGACCTTCCCTGCTCCCCCAACCAACTTCCTTCTCTTTACTCTAAGAACCCTAAGGGATATGAGTTAGTAAAAGTTATGGAAGACTAAGAAAGCAGGTAGGGCACACTACAATCATTCATCTGTTTAAGAAGATTAAAAATACCAAGATTAGAGAAGCTGCACACACAGTCTGACCCACAGAAGAGTATTCTATGGCAGCCTATTTATTCAACACATTCAATTATTCCTCTGCTCACTAGGGAGTCCTCTCCAGTTCCTAATGCAGATCTGAATTCTAACCTTCCTTCAAGCCCAAAAGTGATAACGAGGCCCCCTACTGGCCCAGCACAAAAGTACTTATTCCTTTCTCTTAAGTCCTATAGCATCTACTCTTTATACCATCATCAGGTACACCCCATGTTATCTTGTGCCTATGGCGTTTGCTATCAGTAAATTGGCTCTAAACCTATAAAATAATGTGATAATGTTCATTTAAAGATTATGGAACTAATCCTACTGGTTAGTAAGAGACCATGGGTCTTGCAGGAACCCTATCTCATTCTACCTATAGCTCTAGAGTACTTGCTGATGTACTCCATACCCCTGCTGGAGGCTTTACAAAAATTTGTGGATGATGATAATTCTGAGTCACAACATAATAATTTTTACTGTTATAAAAGCAGTCCATGTTTATTATGGAAAAATTGGAAAATAAGGATTAATAGAAATAAAATGAAAAATTCCTTATCCCATCACCCAGAAATATTTTTTCTTTATATCTGTGTATCATATCTAACAAGAAACAAAAGAAATAATTATTTTGAAGTAGTAGTAGAATTTCTTTTAGAGAGAAAATAACTTTTGTTTGGAAAATTCTATGACGGATTTGCCAGATATGAAAGGAAAAGGCCAAGGATTAGAACTTGAGGAAAGCATTACTGTGCTCACCAATAACCAGTTCTCTGTGTAAGAAAGAGACATGTGCCATTTCCAAACAAAATGGGAGTATGATCTCCATGTGCTTTCTTTTTAGTGCTGTCCTGGACTGCATATCTCACCTGAACCCTAAGTTCAGTGACTACATGTGTGTGGCTTGAATTGGCCATGATGGGAATTATTTTCAACAGACTAATTTTTAAAACAGTTTTAGGTTTTATAGCAAATTTGATGGAAAGTTCAGAGATTTCCCCATACATCCCTAGACCTCCACATGTGCATGATTTCTCCCATTATCAGCCATCTCTCACTAGAGTGATATATGTCACAATTAATCAATCTACACTGACACATCATTATCACCCCAAATCCACAGTTCACATTAGGGTTTACTCTTGGTGTTGAGACTGTACCGTTTGAATACTCCCATCCACATAGATTTTTCATTTTCCTACACTTACAGATTATGCAGTATTATATATTTTTTTATTTCAGCCAATATAATAACACATTGTTTTAAAATTTGCATTTTCTTGATATGTATCTTTTCAGATATTTATTGGGTATTTGTATTTCCTCACCTATAAATTGTCTGTTTTTAGCCTTTGCCCACATTTCTACTGTATTTTTTGTGTTTCTCCTTTGATTTGCAAGAGATCTTTATGTAATATGAATATTACTCTTTTGACTGTTAAAAAAGTTTAAAATATTTTGTCAGTGGGGTACTATCTTCTTTACTTTACTTAAAATATCTTATGTCTTTTTCCTTCTGGGTTCTATAGCTTGCTTAGAAAGAGCTTTATCACACCAAGACTGTCACTATATTCTCCTGTAGTACTATATTCCTGATCCTTATATTTCTTTTACAATTTAACTCTTTAGTAAAACTTATTATCACAGCATGGTTTCAGGTAGAGATCTAATATAGATATTTTTCCAAGTTGGTGGCCAATCATCCCATCATATATTTAATCCTTTCTTACTATTTAGAAATGTTACCTTTACCAACTACTAAATTTATATACATACACAGACTTACACACACATACACACACAATATAGACACACAGGTCTTCTTCTAGATTCTAATGTTTCATTGATTACTGTACCCAAACTTATATGTTTCTATTTCAGATGAATATATTATTTTTTAAATTAATAAAAATAACAGATCCATTGGAGGGGGCAAATCCTTTACAGTCAAACTGCCCCCTTCTTTTAGACCCTTCCTGGTGTTGCCCACTTACTTGCTGTGATACTCAGCTAATGGATTTTCATCTTCCACAATCTTCCTGCCTGCAAAGTCAATGGTGATTTTCTTAGACAGTCGAGAGGCATGTCGAAATTCTCTCAGCTCCTCCTCTCGCTTCTGCAGGGTTTCTCGCTCAATTTTGGATAACCACTGGTTAGAATCACTGGCAAAGTAATCTGACTCATCATCAATGACTTGGGTCCTTCGAATGCTTAGAAAAAAAAAAACACATGGAAATTACTCCACCTACTAACAAACAGGATACTTAATTACCAGGAAACTGTTTCAAGGTAGCTCACTCTTCTGCTGTCCTGAAGGTTATTATCTCAAATACAGATGCCCAAGAATGTTCCAAAATCAGGTCAAGCTCTGCCTGGTTCCTAGCTTCTGCATACAGCTCATCCCCACTGCAGGCTAGTTCAGCTCCTAGAACTCACCCTCAGGCAGGAAAGGACATAGCACCATAATCCATTGTCCTTCTACCTTTCTTACTAGTTCAGCCCCCTCCTTCTGATTAATGGGCTTCTGCCTGGTTTTACTACCCATGAGTTCATCTTCCATCGTCCAAAAAGTAAGAACTTACTCAAGAGCCTAGTTCTTCTACAATTAGGACCCAGTCTAATCTTGGTAGGTCCAATTGCTGCCCTTTCTTAGAAACTAGAGTTTTATCATGGTCTCTAAGTCCTATGGCTTACTCTTCAGACATCCTATTACTCTACTACTATATATGAGTTTCCACCCCTCCCTGCCAAACCTCACTAATATAAACTGGGGTCAGGTTCCAAGATATGACAATCAGGCCTATTTCTAAGATCATACTGACAAAGGAACTGAGAACTAGAAGGAATCTTGATGGCCCGACTCTCATTCTATAGAAAATGAACCTGGGGCTCACAGAAGTTAAGTGACTACTACACTGGATTTGTGCATAATTAATATGCAGTTATAGGGAAATATTGAAAGCAGACTGATATATTGATTTCAACTTTTCAGGAGTCAGCTGGAATGATAAGATTGGGAAGGTTAAGAGGGCTCAGGAGAAAACTGATCCTACATGTGAACCTAAATAATGAAACCGGTGCACTTGAACACACCAGGAAAGGAGCAACATCAATAAGGAGAGGCCCTTTTCCAGTTTCTATTTATCAAAATTACTCCATTTCTAATTCTATTTCCAATTATGTTTTACTGGGTAGGGCTACAAGTGATATTTAAAAGATTAAAGAGTGAATTTGAGTTATAAACCTTGTGATGGGCTTACTTAAGAAATAACTTTTGAAGTTTTACCTCCAATATCCATAGAAAATGGGTTGGAAGTAGGAGGTATGTCTAACCAAAGGATAATAATGCCAGGAATAGGCTCCCAGGTCAGTTACAACATGTGAAGAATTTAGGGTCTAAGATCTCACATATTCTCACATGCCATTTGAGAAGTCAGCTTATTAGTCCTATTTAAACTTACCAGTAACTGGTTTTAGTACATATATTTTATTCAAAAGAATAAGAAAAATGAAAGAGAAAGAAACAAAAAATAGAACTAACAAATCCATAAATCTGTCTCCTAAAGAGAAGTCGGTGGGCTAAGTGACAAAAGTGTAGGAGTACAAAAGTCAATTTAGGGACATTTTAATATATGGATTATTGAATCGGAAAAAAATCTCAGTGTCAAAAGGAAGGGAAAGGGTAAATCATGCCTTCTTATGATACGGTGTTACCTACAGTCTCCCAGAGGCAATTTCTTACAGATTTTCCAGAACCTAGCAGAGCACTTTGATCATGGAAGGCACTCTAATATATGTTGACTGAATAAACCAATACCTGCAAATGAAACAAGTGGTGAATTCTGTCAACCCAAATCAACTTTCAGGGGGCGGGTATACTAGCATTTGGCAAGAACCAAAAAATGTTGCAGGGTAGGATGCTCTTGGTAGAAGCCTATCTTATTCAAACATGGATTCAAAAACAAGACGTAGGCCTCCTATGTTGATGATCCAGCTCTTCTTTCATACTTCATCCTAAGTATCAAATGCCAAAATGTTTTAATGGCCAGAATCTGTGGACTGGTTTATTTCTTATCATTTGTTATTCTAACCGCATCATACCTAGTTCTGTCAAATTCTAACAGTTTGTCTTTATGCTTGATAGCCTTCTCCAGACCAGACTTAATTCGCAATTCTTGATGAGGAAGAAGGTCCTTGGCAGAGATGTCCACCTTTCCAGAATTCTCTGTCCCTGAAATTCAATAAAGAAATCAAGTGGTGTCAGCCTATAATACAAATTAGTTGCATCACTGAACTCAGCAAAGAACAAATATCGAAAGCTCTGACTCTGCTCCTGAAGGCTGACAGACTTCATTTCAATGGGAAACAAACAAGTACCCAGGCCAGGCTTTATGCGTCAAGCAACTGCTTGACACATAAAAGTTCTCAACAAAGGCTAGGATTCATTTCTTCCCTTGTGGAAATTTGGATCACTAAGGACATTATTAAACTCTTTAACAACACAATATAAAAATCCCTTATAATTGAAAACTTTATTTAGTAGGGCTGAATGTCACCTTTAAGCATACTTTTACACATGAAAATAATAATGGAAGAAAAAGGCAAGAAATTGCAGGAAAGGGACAGAAATGAATATTGAGAACTTTTTATATGCTGAGCACTTATTATGTATTATGCTATTTAATTCTCACAAAGGCAGTTTATGTTATCTATGTTTTACATAGAAAGAAACTAAAGTTCAGAGATGTTAATAAATTTACTGAGTTTACTCAGTAGAAATGTGTTGGGAAAACAACTAGCTATTTATAATGAAGGCTGATCTTTCCTTTTACCTAAAACTCTAGGCTTGTTCAAAGTCCTGTCAAATTTTTCTTTTAAAATAACAAGAGAGAGAGAGATCCTTGTGTTCTGAATATAACAAAAATACTTAAAACTACCTTTTCTCACAGTGTAGCACAGAGAAGACAAACAGTGAATCTGTGTCCTCTTACTACACTGATGGACAGTGACTGAATTGGGGTATGAGTGGGGACTTGATAATATGGGTAAATGTAGTAACCACACTGGTTTTTCATGTGAAACCTTCATAAGAGTGTATATCAGTAATACCTTAATAAAAAAAAAAAGAAGGAAGGAAGGAAGGAAAGGAGGGAGGGAGGGAGGGAGGAAGGAAGGAGGGAGGGAGGGAGGGAGGGAGGGAGGAAGGAAGGAAGGAAGGGAGGGAGGGAGGAAGGAAGGGAGGGAGGGAGGGAGGGAGGAGGGAGGATTTAAATGTAACTTTCAATGATGAATGTCTAACATGCCATACATTCCTTACTTTTGTTCTTTTCTAAACCAATTGAAAATAAGTCAACCAGCTTAAATTCAATAAATGTCTGAAACTAAAAATAAATAAATAAATAAATAAATAAAATAAAACTACCTTTTCTCATAATAATGAGCTTAAAGAAATCCTAATTGAAAAAATACAGAGACATATTCAACCTCATGAATAAAAAAATTATAACTATAAAAATTAAAAAAGTGAAATGTCAAAATTCAATAGTCACAGGTTTGGAGGTACAATACTGACACTGTTGTAGATTGATAATAATATTTTGATAAAGTAATGTGACAAATACATTTTAAGTGTTAAAAATGATCATATTCTTTGACTCAACATTTCTATTATAGGAATTTATCCAAAGGAAATAAATCAAAAGATTTATGACAAAGGTGACCACTCTTGTTATTTCTAATTTGGAAAGAATCACAATATCCAGTAACTGGAAATAGGTAATCATATTATAATAAATCAAGTTAACAGACTATTTTTAGCCACTAAAAATAATAAATTTGAATGTATAGCAAAATAAATCATAAAATCATAACTGAAAAACATAAAATTGTATATACACTATGATCAGATTGTATAATAACAACCAATCAATCTATATTAAAAAAAAACTACTAACTAAAGCAGAAGCAAAATGTTTGCATAAGGGGTAAGTAATGAGTACATAATTTTTCCTTTTAAAGATGCCCTTAACAATTTTTATATGTTTTCAACTATAAAAAACCTAGAAAAGCCAAAGCAATCTTGAGAAAAAGAACAAAGTTGGGGGTATCATCCTCCCTGACTTCAAGTTATACCACAAAGCTACAGTAATCAAAACAGTATGGGACTTGCACAAGAACACACACATAAATCAATGAAACAGAATAGAGAAACAAGAAAAAAATCCACACATATACTGACAAATAGATGATAAAGGAGGCCAGAATATACAATGAGGGAAAAGACAGTCTCTTTAATAAATGGTGTTGGGAAAACTGAACAGCAATGTGCAAGAGAATGAAACTGTATTACTGTCTAACACCTTACATAAAAGTAAACGCTAAAAGAATAAAAGACAAATATAAAACATAAAACCATAAAACTAGAAGAAACATAGGCAGGAATCTCTTAAACATCACCATGAGTAATTTTTTTCTGGATATGTCTCCCCAGGCAACAGAAACAAAAGCAAAAATAAACAAGTGGGATACATCAAACTAAGAAGCTTCTGCACAGCAAAAGAAACCATCAACAAAACGAAAAAGGCAACCTACTGTAAGGGAAAATATATTTGCAAAAGATATACCTGATAAGGTGTTAGTATCCATAATGTATGTAAGAACTCATATGAATCAACACCAAAAAAAACCAAATAACCTGATTTAAAAATTGGCAGAGCACCTGAACAGACATTTTTTCAAAGAAATACAGATGACCAACAGGCACATGAAAAGATGCTCCACATCACTAATCATCAGGGAAATGCTAATTAAAGCCACAGTGAGTTATAACTTCACGCCAGTTAGAATAGCTACTATCCAAAAGACAAGAAATAACAAGTGTTGTGAAGATGTGGAGAAAAGGAAACCCTCCTACACTGGTGAGAATGTATATTAGTCTAGCCCTCTGGAAAGCAGTATGGAGTTTCCTCAAAACACTAAAAATAGAAATACCATATGACCTGTTGACAGATTGACAGGTAGGAACTGCACTAGTTGGGGTGAGGATAATAATATGGGTAACTACTAAACCACTGTGTTGTACACTTGAAACTAATATAAGATTGTATATCAACTATGCTCAAAAAAAAAAGAAATTATTAGTAGTAACCTCAAAAAAATTCTTCATAACTGCTATAAAATGGAAATAAACATATGACAATAGGAAATGTAAGAATAAAAATTCTAACATGAAGAAGGGATTAGTGGTTACCAAAGGGAAGGGGTGGGAGAGAGTGGTTGCAGAGGGAGGGAGAAGGGAACTGAGGGGTATTATGATTGGTACACATGGTATGTGTGGGGGGTCACAGGGAAGACAGTGTAGCACAGAGAAGACAAGTAGTGACTCTGGCATCTTACTACACTGATGGATAGTGATTTCAATGGGGTATCAGGGGGACATGATAATATGGGTGAATGTAGTAACCACAATGTTCTTCATGTGAAACCTTCATAAGAGTGTATATCAATGATAGCTTAAAAAATGAATAAATAAATAAAAATAAAAAAATAAATTCTTGAATCTATACTAATATGAGATAATAAAATAAGTTTTTGGTTAATTGAAAAAAAGATACCATATGACCCAACAATTTCACTTCTGGGAATTTACCCCAAAGAAAATAAAATCACTGATTTGAAAAGATATATGAATCCTATGTTTACGGTGCATCATTTACTTACAATAGCCAAGATACGGAAGCAACCAAAGCACCCATGAGTAGATGAATGGATAAAGAAGATAGAAGATAGGATACATATATAAGGGGAATATTATTCAGCCATAAAAAAAGAAACCTTGCCTTTGGCAACAACATGGATGAACCTACAGGGTATTATGCTAAGTGAAATAGCCAAGCAGAGAAAAAAAAAATGATATAATTTCACTTATATGTGGAATCTAAACAAAATAAAACAAATGAACAAAACAGAAATAGCCTCAGACACTAAGAAGTGATTAGTGGTTACCCTGGGATGGCTAAGTGAAACAGGTAAATGGGACAAAGAGGCACAAAATCTCAATCATAATATAAATTAGTCATGGGGATGAAAGTACAGCACTGAGAATATAGTCAGTATATCCTTCTATGTTGACAGATAGTAACTACACTAGTTGGTATGAACATTTAATAATGTAGATAACTGTTGAATCACTGTTGTAGAATTGAAACCAATATATATTGTATATCAACTACATTTCAATTAAAAAAAAAAAGACTAGGATATTCTCAAGATGGTGGCATGAGTAGGGTGGCGGAAATCTCCTCCCAAAACCATGTATATTTTGAAAATACAGCAAATACAACTATTCCTAAAAGAGTGACCAGAAGATATAGTACATGAGTCAGGCTACATCTGTGAGAACCCTACATCTCACAGAAAAGGGTAAGATACAAAGCCATGACGCGGCGGGACCCAAACACTCCCCCAACCCCAGCTCACTGGCAGGAGGAAAAGAATCAGAGTGGGGAGGTAGTGGAAGCACAGGACTGCTAAATAACCAGCCCTAGTAATCTGTCATGGGAGCACAGACACACATTGCATGGTGCTCTGGATATTAGAGGAGCGGAAAAGCAAAATCCGAGACTAAGATTGCAAAAGGTTCCCACAGCCAGCTGTCCTGGGACAAAAGAAAAGCAGGCGCTTTAAAAGTCTTAAAGGGACAAGGGTTTAACAGGTGGACAATATCATCCTGGAACACCCAGCCCACAAGGCTGGGAACTTTAAGGAACTTCAGGCGCCCTAACCCACTGGGTAACAACACAGCTCCAAAGCCCCTCACGGCGATAAGCAGCCTGCCATACCTTCCACCCCACCAACAGTGCAAGCACCCAGCTGACCCACCATTGCTGTGGAACAGTCAGGGAGCAGCCCTGCCTACAGCAACCATACAACTTAACACAGAAGCTTCTCCGTGAGCAGAGCTAACCAGCTCAGACCCAGAGGCTGCTCTCTGCATGAGGTTGATGGGCACAGACAGCGGAGATTGGCGAGAGTCGAGGAGGCATAAAGGGGCTTTGTTCTCGTGGCAGAACACACGTGACTCGCCTGTGACCACCGCCAGTGCCCTAGGCCATCCAGAGGGCCACCTCTCCCATGGCAGCTAAGGGGATTAACCCAGAGGCTGCTCCCTGTGTGCAGTTGACTGGCATAGACAGCGGAGACAGGCAAGGCAACCGGCAAACAGGAAGGGACTTTGTTCTCCCAGCTAACACATGTGCCACCTGCCAGCGACCACTCCCACTGCCATGAAAAGGCAGAAGAACCTTGTTCAGTCCAAAATCCCTCAAACACAAGAGAGAGGGCATGGTTAGACTGAAATCACCAATCTTCCTGAACAAGAATTCAAAGTAAAAGTAATAAGCATGCTGATGGAGCTACACAGAAATATTCAAAAGCTAAGGGATGAAGTCAGGAGGGAGATTACAGAAATGAAATAAACAATAGAAGGATTTAACACTGGATGAGGTGGAAGAGACTGTTAATAGAATAGAAATCAGAGAACAGGAATACAGAGAAGCTGAGGCAGAGAGAAATAAAAGGATCCCTAGGAATGAAAGAATATTAAGAGAACTGTGTGACCAATCCAAACGGAACAATATTCGCAATATACGGGTACCAGAAGAAGAAGGGAGAGAAAAAGGGATAGAAAGTGTCTTTGAAGAAATAATTGCTGAAAACTTCCTCAATATGGGGAAGGAAATAGTCTCTCAGACCATAGAAGTCCACAGAACTCCCAAAACAAGGGACACAAGGGGGACAACACCAAGACATACAATAATTAAAATGGCAAAGATCAAAGACAAGGAGAGAGTATTAAAAGCAGCCAGAGAGAGAAAAAAGACCACCTACAAAGGAAAACCCATCAGGCTATCATCAGACTTCTCAGCAGAAACCTTATAGGACAGAAGGGAATGGCATGATATATTCAATGCAATGAAACAGAAGGACCTCGAATGAAGAATACTGTATCCACCAAGATTATCATTTAAATTTGAAGGAGGGATTAAACAATTTCCAGATAAGCAAAAGTTGAGGGAATCTGCCTCTGATAAACCATCTCTACAATGTATTTTAAAGGAAATCCTCTATATGGAAGTATGCCTAAGGCTAAATAGCTGTCACCAGAGAAAGTAAAACCAAAGAAAGTAGACCAACCAAATACTAATTAAATGCAAAACAAAATCAGCTATCCACAAAATCAGTCAAGGGAAACATAAACAGTACAGGATAAAACACCTAACAAATAAAAAGTGGAGGAGGAAGACAAAGAATCATCAGACTGTGTTTATAATAGCATAATAAGTGACTTAAGTTACACAGTTAGATGGTACAGAAGCTGCACTTGAACCTTTGGTAACCATGAATCCAAAGCCTGCAACGGCAATAAGTACATATCTATCAATAATCACCCTAAATGTAAATGGACTGAATGCACCAATCAAAAGACACAGAGTAACAGAATGGATAAAAAAGAAAGACCCATCTATATGCTGCCTACAAGAGACTCACTTCAAATCCAATCCAAACACAGATACAGACTAAAATTGAAGGGATGGAGAAAGATATTTCACACAACTAATAGAGAGAAAAAAGCAGGTGTTGCAGTATTTGTATCATAAAAAATAGACTTCAAAACAAAGAAAGTAACAAGAGACAAAGAAGGACATTACATAATGATAAAGGCGTCACTCCAACAATGTAACCATTAACAATATCTATGCACCAATACAGGAGCACATACATATGTGAAACGAATACTAACAGACTTAAAGGAGCAAACAGAATGCAATGCATTCATTTTAGGAGACTTCAACACACCACTCACTCCAAAGGACAGATCAACCAGACAGAAAATAAGTAAGGACACAGAGGCACTGAACAACACATTAGAACAGAAGGACCTAACAGACATCTACAGAACTCTACACCCAAAGCAACAGGATACACATTCTTCTCAAGTGCACATGGAACATTTTCCAGAATAGATGACATACCAGGCCACAAAAAGAGTCTCAGTAAATTCAAAAAGACGGAAATTGTACCAACCAACTTCTCAGATCACAAAGGCATAAAACTAGAAATAAATTGTTCAAAGAAAACAAAAAGGCTCACAAACACATGGAGGCTTAAAAACATGTTCCTAAATAATCAATGGACCAATGACGAAATTAAAAGAGAGATCAAGCAATATATGGAGACAAATGAAAACAACAGCACAAAGCCCCAGCTTGTGTGGGACACAGTGAAGGCAGTTCTGAGAGGAAACTATATAGCAATCCAGGCCTATTTAAAGAAGGAAGAGCAATCCCAAATGAATAGTCTCAATTCACAATTATTGAAACTGGAAAAAGAAAAACAAATGAGGCCCAAAGTCACCAGAAGGAGGGACATAATAAAGATCAGAGAATAAATAAATAAAATTGAGAAAAATAAAACAGTAGAAAAAAAATCAATGAAACTAAGAGCTGGTTCTTTGAAAAAATAAACAAAATAGATAAACCCCTAGCCAGACTTATTAAGAGAAAAAGAGAATCTACACACATAAACAGAATCAGAAATGAGAAAGGAAACATCACTATAGACACCACAGAAATACAAAGAATTATTAGAGAACACTGAAAAACTATATGCTAACAAAATGGATAACATAGAAGAAATGGACAACGTTGTAGAACAATACAACCTTCCAAGACTGACCAAGGAAGAAACAGAAAATCTTAAACAGACCGATTACCAGCAATGAAACTGAATTGGTAATCAAAAAACTACCCAAGAACAAAACTCCCAGACCAGATGGAGTCACTGCTGAATTTTATCAGACATTTAGAGAAGACATAATACCCACTCTCCTTAAAGTTTTCCAAAAAATAGAAGAGGAGAGAATACTTCCAAACTCATTCTTTGAAGCCAGCATTACTCTAATACCAAAACAAGGCAAAGACACCACAAAAAAAGAAAATTACAGACCAATATCCCTGATGAACATAGATGTAAAAATACTGAACAAAATATTAGCAAACTGAATTCAAAAATACATCAAGAGGATCATACACCAGGATCAAGTGGGATTCATCCCAGGGATGCAAGGATGGTACAATATTCGAAAATCTGTCAACATCATCCACCATATCAACAAAAAGAAGAACAAAAACCACATGATCATCTCCATAGTTGCTAAAATGCATTCGACAAAATTCAACATCCATTCATGATAAAAACTCTCAACAAATGGGTATAGAGGGCAAGTACCTCAACATAATAAAGGCCATATATGACAAACCCAAAGCCAACATCATACTTAAAAGCGAGAAGCTGAAAGCTTTTCCCCTAAGATCGGGAACAAGACAAGGATGTTCACTCTCCCCACTTTTATTCAACATAGTACTGGAGGTCCTAGCCATGGCAATCAGACAACACAAAGAAATAAAAGGCATCCAGATTGGTAAGGAAGAAGTCAAACTGTCACTGTTTGCAGATGACATGATATTGTACATAAAAAACCCTAAAGAATCCCAAACTACTAGAACTAATATCTGAATTGAGCAAAGCTGCAGGATACAAAATTAATACACAGAAATCTGTTGCATTCCTATACACCAATGATGAACTAGCAGAAAGAGAAATCAGGAAAACAATTCCATTCACAATTGCATCAAAAAGAATAAAATACCTAGGAAAAAACCTAACCAAGGAAGTGAAAGACCTATACCCTCCTAAAAACTACAAGACACTCTTTTAAGAGAAATTAAAGAAGACACTAATAAATGGAAATTCATCTCATGCTCTTGGGTAGGAAGAATTAATATTGTCAAAATGTCTATCCTGCCTAAAGCAATCTACAGATTCAATGCAATTCCTATCAAAATACCAACAGCATTCTTCAACAACTGGAACAAATAGTTCTAAAATTCATATAAAACCACAAATGACCCCAAATAGCCTAAGCAATCCTGAGAAGGAAGAATAAAGCAGGAGGATCTCACTTCCCAACTTCAAGCTCTACTACAAAGCCACAGTAATCAAGACAATTTGGTACTGGCACAAGAACAGACCCATAGACTAGTGGAACACAATAGAGAGTCCAGATATTAACCCAAGCATATATGGTCAATTAATATACGATAAAGGAGCTGTGGATATACAATGGGGAAACAACAGCCTCTTCAACAACTAGTGTTGGCAAAACTGGACAGCTACATGTAAGAGAATGAAACTGGATTACTGTCTAACTCCATACACAAACGTAAACTCGAAATGGATCAAAGACCTGAATGTAAGTCATGAAACCATAAAACTCTTAGAAGAAAATGTAGGCAAAACTCTCTTGAATATAAACATGAGCAACTTCTTCATGAACGTATCTCCACATGCAAGGGAAACAAAAGCAAAGATGAACAAGTGGGACTATATCAAACTAAAAAGCTTCTGTACAGCAAAGGACACCATCAGTAGAACAAAAAGGCATCCTACAGTATGGGAGAATACATTCATAAATGACATATCCAATAAGGGGTTGACACCCAAAATATATAAAGAGCTCATGCACCTCAATAAACAAAAAGCAAATAATTCAATTAAAAAATGGGCAGAGGATCTGAACAGACACTTCTCCAAAGAAGAAATTCAGATGGCAACAGGCATATGAAAAGATGCTCCACATCACTAATCATCAGCAAAATGCAAATTAAAACCACAATGAGATATCATCTCACACCAGTTAGGATGGCCAACATCCAAAAGACAAACAACAACAAATGTTGGCAAGGATGTGGAGAAAGGGGAACCCTCCTACACTGCTGGTGGGAATGTAAAATATGTTCAACCATTGTGGAAAGCAGTATGGAGGTTCCTCAAAAAACTCAACATAGAAATACCATTGACCCAGGAATTCCACTCCTAGGAATTTACCCTAAGAATGCAGCAGCCCAGTTTGAAAAAGACATATGCACCCCTATGTTTATCGCAGCACTATTTACAATAGCCAAGAAATGGAAGCAACCTAAGTGTCCATCAGTAGATGAATGGATAAAGAAGATGTGGCATATATACAAAATGGAATATTATTCAGCCATAAGAAGAAAACAAATCCTACCATTTGCAACAACATGGATGGAGCTAGAGGGTATTATGCTCAGTGAAATAAGCCAGGCAGAGAAAGACAATTATCAAATGATATCACTCATTATCACAAAGCAAAAACTGAAGGAACAAAACAGCAGCCGACTCACAGAACCCAAGAATGGACTAACAGTTACCAAAGGGAAAGGGACTGGGGAGGGTGGGATGGAAGGGAGGGATAATGGGATTAAGGAGCAATATGACTAGCAACCATAATGTGGGGGGTGGGGGCACAGGAAAAGCAGTATAGCACAGAGAAGACAAGTAGTGATTCTATAACATCTTACTACGTTGATGGACAGTGACTCTAATGGGGCATGTGTTGGGGACTTGATAATGGGGAGAATCTAGTAACCACAATGTTGCTCATGTAATTGTATATTAATGATACCAAAAAAAAAAAGACTAAAAAGGAGTTGCAAAAAAAAAGTAGAATTCCCATATAACTTTCATTCAGCTTTCCTTAATGTTAGTATCTTATCTTACATAACCATAGTGTAATTATCAAAAGTAAGAAATTAACATTAAAACAATACTATTAGCCAAATTACAGACTTTATTTGGATTTCAACATTTTTTCCATTAGTGTTATTTTTCTGTTTTGGGATCCAATTCAGGATCTTACATTGAGTTAGTTGTCATGTCTCCTTAGTCTCCTTCAATCTGTGACAATTTTTCAGTCTTTATCTTTTATGACCCTGAAAATTTTGTATTCCTAAACTTTTATCCAACAATTTTAGCATCCATTGGTGGATCTTGTCTGTAGGAATTACTACTATTATTGTGATCAAATGGTGATTTTCTATTACCCTTATTCCTTTACTTTATTTACTGGAATTCTTTTATAAGAAAGAGCTATCCCTTCATCCATCATTTAACTTTAGTTAATTCAGGATATTAATCTTTTTCTTTGGATTATAATCCAAAACTATTATTAGTCTTTTTGCTCAATGTTATATGGTTTTAATAACTTAAAAAAAATAACTGCTTATAGAATGAGTGAATAAGCTGCATCTTGCATACCGGGATACAAGAAACAATCACCAATAAAAGAAAATGTATCCATAACCAGTGATCCAATCAGAAGATTGCTGCCTACCTGACATTAGCTTCTTCAGCAATTTCTGACTCTTGTTTGAGTCACGCTGTAAAATATCCTGTTCTTCACGAGTACATACCTATAAAATAGTAAGAGTAAGACAGGTGATCCAATAGTTAAATCATATTGTTTCCTTAATATACCTAAAACATAACCTCAGATTACACATTATATACGGCAATAAAATGAAACTTGGTTGGCTAGGAAGAATCAATATTGTCAAAATGGCTATACTACCTAAAGCAATCTACAGATTCAATGCAATCCCTATCAAACTACCAACAGCTTTCTTCAATGAACTGGAACAAATAATTCTAAAATTCATATGGAACCACAAAGACCCCGAATAGCCAAAGCAATCCTGAGAAGGAGGAATAAAACAGGGGGAATTACACTCCCTGACTTCAAGCTCTACTACAAAGCCACAGTAATCAAGACAATTTGGTATTGGCACAAAAACAGACCCACAGACCAGTGGAACAGAATAGAAAATCCAAACATTAACCCAAACATATACAGTCAATTAATATTTGATAAAAGTGCCTTGGATATACAATGGGGAGATGACAGCCTGTTCAGCAGCTGGTGCTGGAAAACTGGACAGCTACATGTAAGAGAATGAAACTGGACTACTGTCTATCCCCATACACAAAGGTAAACTCAAGGTGGATCAAAGACTTGAATGTAAGACATGAAACCATAAAACTCTTAGAAAAAAACATAGGCAAAATCTCCTGGACATAAACATGAGCAACTTCTTCATGAACATATCTCCCCGGGCAAGGGAAACAAAAGCAAAAATGAACAAGTGGGACTATATCAAGCTGAAAAGCTTCTGTACAGCAAAGGACACCATCAGTAGAACAAAAAGACATCCTACAGTATGGGAGAATATATTCATAAAAAACGTATCTGATAAAGGGTTGACATCCAAAATATATAAAGAACTCATGCACCTTAACAAACAAAAGCAATAATCCAATTAAGAAATGGGCAGAGGACATGAATAGACACTTCTCCAAAGAAGAAATTCAGATGGCCAACAGGCACATGAAAAGATGCTCCACATCGCTAATCATCAGAGAAATGCAGATTAAAACCACAATGAGATATCACCTCACACCAGTGAGGATGGCCAACATCCAAAACACAAACAACAACAAATGTTGGCGAGGATGTGGAGAAAAGGGAACCCTCCTACACTGCTGGTGGGACTGCAAATTAGTTCAACCATTGTGGAAAGCAGTATGGAGGTTCCTCAAAAAACTCAAAATAGAAATACCATTTGACCCAGGAATTCCACTCCTAGGAATTTACCCTAAGAATGCAGCAGCCCAATTTGAAAAGGACAGATGCACCCCTATGTTTATTGCAGCACTATTTACAATAGCCAAGAAATGGAAGCAACCTAAGTGTCCATCAGTAGATGAATGGATAAAGAAGATGTGGTACATATACACAATGGAATATTATTCAGCCATAAGAAGAAAACAAATCCTACCATTTGCAACAACATGGATGGAGCTAGAGGGTATTATGCTCAGTGAAATAAGCCAAGCCGAAAAAGACAAGTATCAAATGATTTCACTCATATGTGGAGTATAAGAACAAAGAAAAAAACTGAAGGAACAAAACAGCAGCAGACTCACAGAACCCAAGAACGGACTAATAGTTACCAAAGGGAAAGGGACTGGGGAAGATGGGCGGAAAGGGAGGGATAAGAGGGAAAAAGGGGCATTACGATTAGCAAATGTAATGTTGGGGGGGCACGGGGAGGGCAGTACAGCTCAGAGAGGACAAGTGGTGATTCTGTAGCATCTCACTACGCTGATGGACAGTGACTGTAATGGGGTTGGTGGGGGGGACCTGATGAAGGGGTAGTTTAATAATTGTAATATTGCACATGTAATTGTAAATTAATGATAATAAAATAAATTATATTAAAAAAAATAAAATTAAAATTAAAAAAATAAATAAATAAATAAAATGAAACTTGGTGCTTTTTTATCCAAACACATATACGAAAAATACATATATCCAAATGAGTTTTGCCCTAACTCTTTCCATTCTCCTTTCTTTATGAACCATACAAAAAACTGATCTTATTGAAAGTGTCCCCGCATAACTTGATACTTAAAAAAAAATATCTAACCTACTATCAAATGACAAGACTTGCTAACATTGAGAATATTGGTAAAAATATACAAGACTTTTTTATTAAAGCCTTCCAAAACTAACTGTGAAATCCATGTCTTACAAGACAAATTATAAGCAGATGTCTTTTTAGAAAGAACCAAGAGAAGAAGCAAATCACAGTGCCAGCAGCAAAAATTACTCTATCTTGTATAGTATATATATTGTTTCTTTGCCTTTAAACATTGCATTCTTATAAAATAATGAATATATTAAGCAAAGAGAAAGTTCTGGTTAGTATAAAATTCTTGCAATTGTAAGAGGGGAGGCTAAGAAGGGATTACTTAAAAAACAATTTCATACTGAGCTTATACAACTGCAAGACTTCAAGGCCAATCTGCTTTACATTATCCTGTTTCTTGAACTAAAGGATCCAAGGGACCTAACAGAAAACAGTGCGCTTCCTAGTGGTCACCTCAGTGGCACACAAAGTTTCTGCCAACAGCTGTAGGGTGTTTCTTTAGAGAAAGCCCCATGTGGGAGAACATTTACCTCCATTGTATGAACATTTTTGATGGCAGACACTACATTTTTCAGGTCATCCACTGTATCTCAACTTATTCCCTGAGTATACTGAAAAATTAAAGGCTCCATCAGAGAAGGGAAAACAAAGCAATATAATATGAACACCTTCACCAACACCAAATGTAATTGCTGCTGCCAGCCAGCTCAACTGGTGGAACAAGTTTTCTAGACAACTCATTAGGGTGTTTGTAAGTAAGTCACTACTGCTACACTTGTGAGTTCCCTCTCTCAGACAAAACAGAGCTATGAAAAGGTGGTGTCCTAGAAACAGAAACTATAATGACCTGAGGATTATGTCACAGTGGCTGTTTCCCTAGCAATACGAGCCACATCTGAAGACTTCGACAAAAATTTTGACATTTCAGGTCCTAAAGTTTTCTTGAATTGAATTAATATGATACAAGACTTGGGTCCCTCAATGATGTATATTTTCAAACCTTTTTCACTAACAGGCCTCAGTAGTGGGATATAAACTTAGGGCTTTGATGAATCAAATTCCTGCTTCTAGAATTTATTGGATATCTGAGGGAAGAAATTTACTAAGAGAAATTACAAGGGATGTGAATGTCTCTATGTATCAAACCGAAGCATGGTAAAATAAAATATGAAAGAAACAATTTACCAGAGTACCACAGAATAAGCAGGGGCCAGAACCCTCCTGTTCACAGACGATACGCCCACAAATCAGACAGTTATTGATCAGCTTGTGCTTCTGGCCCAGGCAATCACAAGGGTGGCGGCCTGGGATCAGGACTGCAAGCTTGTCCTGCCCCTCTTTTGTATATAAACTGACAAACTTCGTCTTCTTCTTTAAGGAGTTGTTGTTCTCTTGTGCCTAACGGTACAAAGATATCAGAAATAGCAAAAATTAATGACAATGAAAATAAGTCAGTGAGGGCAAAACTTCAGTTCTGTTCAATAACAACTTATACATTACCCACAAACCATAAAAGAAGAAACTTAGGGAAAAATACAAATTACTTATAATAAAGGGTGTGAAGGAAGGTTATGCTCTAGAAAAACTAGCTAAATATACCTTGCCTTTTCTTCTAGTAGCTTTCAGCCCTCTGTTATAGCTGGTGGAGTTAATGTAGCAGTAAAAAGCTATTTATTTGACATATTTAAGCATAGCTAAATTGGAGATCATAAGAAATAAAATATCTCTAAAAGCAGTAATATTCACAGATTTAGAAATATGTTCAATAAAATAAGGAAAATCAATAAAAAACTAAGGAAAAGACAGATAACACCATAGAAAAATGGGTTAAAGATCTAAACAAGAACTTCATAAAAGAAGATAACCAAATGGCCAACAGACACATGAAAAAGGGCTTAACTTCATTAGTCATCAAGATAAGGCAATATAAAACCACAGTGCAATACAATTATACACCAACCATAATGGCTAAACTGAAAAAGTTTCTGAATGGCTAAACAGAAAATACAGGGTGCTGTAATGCAAAGATACAGAGCAATTAGAACTTTCATACGCTGTTGGTGGGAGCATAAACTGCTATCTAGTAAAGCTGAACACATACTTATCCCATGACCCAGCAATTCAACTTGGATAGATACTCAACAGGAATGTGTAAAATGCTCACTAAAACACATGTACCAGAATGTTCATTGCAGCATTGGAATTAGAAAATACCCACATGCTCAACAGTAGATTGATGTATTTACTTAATAGAATCCCTTGTAACAATGAGAATGAAAAGTATAGCTATATAAAACAATATGAATAATTCTCATAAACCATGCTAATTGAAAAAAGTCAGACACGAAAGAGTATGTACTACTTAGTTCAACTTATACATAGTTCATAAGCCGGCAAAACAAATTTGTGCTGTTGAAAGTCAAGAAGGTGTTTTCCCTTGAGAGGGTTTGTCATTTTGGGACACACTTGGGGTCTTCTAGAGAAATGGTAATGTTTTGTTTCTGGCTATACAGGTATGGTCAGTTTGTGAAAATTCACCTGTTCACCTTCTGTATGTATGCTATAAAAATAAAGGTTTAAAAAGAGAATTACATTTTTCAGCTTCTGTCTTAGTCCATTCAGGCTGCTATAATGAAATGCCACAGACTGGGTAGCTTATAAAGAAGAGAAGTTTATTTCTCACAGTTCTAGAGGCTGAAAGTCCAAGATCAGGATGCCAGCATGGTCAGGTGAGGGCTGTTCCGGGTTATAGAAATGACTTCTTCTAGATCGTTGTATCCTTACATAGCAAACGGGGCTAGGGAGCTCTGTGGAGTCTCCTTTGTAAGAGCCCTAATCCCATTCATAAGAGCCTTACCCTCATGACATAAGAACCTCCCAAAGGCCCCACTGTCTAATATAAATGATCACAGTGGGCATTAGCATTTCAACATATGAATTCTGGCAGTTGAGGGGTTGTGTGGGAGGGGAAATAGAAACATTAAAACCATAGCAGCCTCTGACATTTAAAATGTATAAATGCCTTTCCCATCTTGTGGTCTTACTTTCTCTTTAAATTGAGTTTCTCGATTATTTTCAGGGACTGAAGTTTCAGAGATGAAACATGTCAAAAGTTCTAATGGATGGGAAAGTTACTACAGGGAAAAGAAAGATTTTTTGGTGAGTATAAGAAGTGATATGCCATAATATCCAAAGCCGAAAGTTGAGATATAGAGACAATATCAAATAAGTCAACTTAGGTAAAAATTAAAATCTAAGACAAATGCTGAAGATATTACCTAATCTAGCAACTCACCATTTTTCAGACTAGTCAATTATATCTTTGGTTCTCAGGGATGGTGGTGAAGGAATGACTAAAATCTCTAAGCAGAAACTTATACTTAGTTCCCATTAAAGCATCCAGTTACACTAAAATGAGGTATTTGAAGGAATGAGGCCAGACTTTGATGAGGTCCCATACATACTGGGCAGTAAGTATTTACTGAGAGAGCGAGAGAGAGAAATAGAGGGGAAAAGAGGAGAAGAGGGCAAGTAAGAAAGCTCACAGCATGCCACTCCACTGTAAAACCATTCACTTTGTGCTTCCCTTTGTGCTTAGAATAAAATCCAAGCTACTTATAATGATCTTAAAGCCTTACAAATGGCCTCCAGGTGCTCTCCATCTCATCTATGTATCATTTTTGCCCTGCTTACCATGCCCCAGTCACACAGCCTTCTGATAGCTCCTAAAAGACTTTTCCCCCATCCCCCTTTGCATTTGTTATTCCCTCTGCTTGAATTGTACCTAGCCCCCCCACCCGCGCCTTGCCCCCTCTACATAGTGGTTCCTTTTCAGTTTTCAGGTCTTAGCTATATTTCATTCCCTCAGAGAAGCTTTCTCTGAATATCCTACCAAAACTAGATTCTGTTCTACCAATCACTACCTATTACACACTGCCCTTTTTATTTCTTCCATGGCAGTTTTCACAACCTACAATTACTTTAAAAGTTTTTTTCTTTGATGTCTTTTCTGTCTTTTCTCTGAACCACTAAAGTGTAAACTTTAGGAGAGCAAGAAAACCTACTGTATCTTGTTTATTGCAGTATCTCTATTGCTTAATTCAGTTCTTGCCATACAGTAGACATGCAATAAAAATTTCTGAATAACCAAATGAACTACCTGTAGAAGTTGAAGACAAATTTACCTATGGGTGCAATATGGAACTTTTAGTGCAGTTTGATCATCATTATTCATGGTTGCAGATCTGCAGATTCACCTGTTTGCTAAAATTTATTTGTAACCCTCAAATCAATATTCCAGATAATTTCATGATCATTCATGGACATGCACAGAGTGACAAAAATCTGAGTCACCAAATGCGCCTGTCTCCCACTAAGGTTGAACCAGGCAGGGATCTGCCTTCTTTTTTCAGCTCTCATACTGTAAACAGGTGTCTTTAATTCTGTTTAGTGCCACTTTTTTGTATTTTTGTGTACTTTTTCTTGCTGACCTCGCCATTTAAAATGGCTCCCGTGTATAAAGCTGAAGTACAGTGTAATGTTCCTAAGCACAAGAATGCTGTACCTTATGTAGAAAATGAAAATTAAGTGTTCTTCAGGTATGAATTATAGTGCTGTTGGCCATGAGTTCAGTGTCAATGAATCAACAATATATATTAAATAAAGTGTCTTTAAACAGAAACACATAAAATAAGGTTAAGTATTGATTGGTTGATGGATATGTTGTGACCAGAGGCTCGTAAACCTAACCCTGTGTTTCCCCCAGGAGCACTAGTCCCGTACTTCACTAATTCAGCATACACTATGGCTCTAATGAGAAATTACTTCACAGGGTATAAACCATTTTTTCAAACTTCTAAGTTGGTTTAACAAGTACAACACATAATGATAAAATATAGACTCAGAAATAGGTTCTTGAGGGGTAAATTGCTCTTAAAGAGTTAAGAGCTAAAACTAAATGTTAAATCATTATTAATTTTAACATCTTTCCTATCCAAATCTGGGAACTTAAGAGGAAAACCACAGCTTTTCTTTTACCTTATGAAACCTATCTAATAGCAAGCATCAAGGCACCTGATTCCTTAAGGGCCATTAATATAAACAGGGAAATACTCTGTCAAACTAAGATTGGTATCTACAGCACTAAAAAGCTAGGTTGTAGCAGTAAGAATATCACACAGCCAATGCAGGCTACTTCAATGTGGATTGCTCAATGAACGCGTTGAACAAACAGATTAGAGCAACAAAGAATTGAATGAATTACAAGATTAAAGAAATACTTTAAAAAATTAGCATACATAAATTTAAAAACATTTATGAAAAACTTGAGAATGTTTAAAAACTGAACTAGAAGTTTTGAAGACACATCCTTAGGAAATCTACTCAAAAAAGAAAACAGATAATAGTTCTCATGTTGTTTTCAACAACTTTCTCTCCTGGATGTTAAAAATGAATTTATTAAAAGCTTACTATCATATTTTATGCAATTATTTTACAATTATCTTTAAAATGGTGAAATAAGGCTTCAAAAATTTCATCCACTGTTTCATCATTCTGGCCAGAAAATATTTTATGTTTCCAGTCTACTTTTATCTTAAGATTCTATAAAATGGTAATCACCTTATAAAATATACTTTCAAACACACACATAAAACATATCTTCTACTTAAAAACAAGCATTTTTACTGATAAGAGCAATACAAAAATTACTCAAAACAATGTACAGACGGATTACAAACTTGAATGTGAAAATCAAAACTTTTGAACTTAGATTAAAAAAATTTTTTTAATTAGAAAATTTAACAGAATCTCTTTTTCACTTTGGGGTGGGGAAAATGCCTTAAGGCTTAGACAACCTATAAAAATCATAAAAGAAAAAGATAGATATATCTAACTACAACAAAATTTAAAATTCCTGTGGGTCAAAAGATACCACAATGGGCAAAACACAGACTAACAGATATCTATATGTTCAACAAAGAAGTAGTACATAGAGTACATAAAGAACTCCTATAAACCTATTTGAAAAAGCCATCAACTCAGTAGAAAAACAGGTCAAGGACATGAATAAACAGTCTATACTAAGCCAAAAGGCCAAAAAACCTGAAACAAAAAAAAAACCTAACAAACGCCCAAAATGACACTCAGCCTCTACTTAGAACAGATGACGATACGAAGCTACATGAAATATCATTTCTTATACTTAGAATGTGCAAAACTTTAAAAGCCTGACATTGCATGTATTGGCAAAGAAGGAGGAGAGAGAAATCTCTTACCCTGATAGGAGGATAAAATTGGTACAACCATTTAGAAATTAATTTGGTAGTTTCAACAAAAGAAAAATTAACAAAGCCTACTTATAACCTTAGCAATTCTAATAAAAGAGAGACTCTAAATGTGAATAACGGAAAAATGTAGAAGAACGTTCAGTGCAGTACTATTAATAATAGTAAACTATTATAAACAAGATAAATGTGCATTACAGATTTAAAAATGGAAAAATTAAGCCAGTGGAACATCATATAGAAGAGAAACAAACCAAATCTATGTATCAGCATGGACAGCTCTCAAAAATAAAGAGTTTTAAAAGAGGTTTGCAAAATGACAGTATACTATTTATCCACATTTTTAAAAATTACACAAAACTATAGTACATATTAGTAGACTCCTATGTATATTAAAAAATGGACTATCAAAGATTCATAGTAAATTCATGATAGCAATCACCTGAAGGGTGAGTGGAAACAGGACTGTGTAGTACAGTTTCTCAGTGTAGGCACTATTGATTCTTTGCTGCGGAGGCTGTCCCCAAGTCAGTAGGATGTTTAGCAGCATCCTTGGCCTCTACTCACTAGATGCCAGGAGCACCCCTTTTCCCCGTGTTTTGACACACAAAAATGTCTCCAGACATATTCCTTGGGGAGCAAAACTGCAAACCATTTGGTATAGGGAACAATGAGGATTTCAACTTTCTCTGTAAGGTTCCATTTATTTTATTAAAAAATATATATTATGTAAGAGTTAAAAGAGAAACGAATCAGACATCGGGGAAGATGGCGGTGTGAGCAGGGCGGCAGAAATCTCCTCTCAACACTATATTTATCTATGAAAACACAGCAGATATATCTATTCCTAAAAGAGAGACGAGAATACACAGGAAAGCTCACAGCGTGCAGCTACACCCGAGAGCACTCGGCACCCCAAGAGGCAGGTAAGATACGGAGCCGCGACCGGACGGGACCCGAGCCTTCCCCCACCTCAGCGCACCGGCGGGAGGAGAGGATTCAGAGCCGGGAGGGAGTGGAAGTACACCCCGCGAAGTAGCCAGCCCCGGTGATCTGCGCGGGGAGCGCTGACCCACATTGCGCAGTGCAGCTGAGATTGGAGAGACAGAGCGGCAGGATCTGAGCAGGGAACACGCCAGGGTGCTTGCAGCCGGCTCCCGGGAAGGAAAAAAAAAAAAGCGCGCGCTTTCTTCAGCAGTCTTAAAGACACAGGAGCCCAGCGGAGAAGCCGGATCGCCCCAGCACACTCAGCCCAGCAGGCTGGGAGTCCTGGGGAGTTTCAGATGCCTTAGCTGGCGACTGAGGAAGCGTAGCCACTTAACACTTCACTGAGATCACCACTGCTCCCACTCCTGCCAGAGCGATAAAGGGTCCTGGGTGGAGAGCAAGGAAGTCACAGCTGTGGAATAGTGGGGCACATGCCATGATAGCAGCATTCCCACAGACCCACATCCGGTGGGCATTTTTTTTGTTTTTGTTTTGTTTTGTTTTGTTTTTGTTTTTTCTTTTCTTTCTTTTTTTTCTTTTTTTCTTTCTTTTTTTTCTCTTTTTTTTTCTTCTCTTCTTAAAGTCTTAAAGAGCCCAGCTGACATACGCGGCAACTATCAGTGACCAATTATACAGCCATGAAAAGACAGAGGAATATGGTTCAGACCAAAATCAACCAGACAACCCCAGAGAGGGAGTTTGAAGGGATGGAAATGCACAGCCTCCCTGAAAAAGAATTCAGAATAAAAGTCATAACCATGCTGATGGACCTACAGAGAAATGTGCAAGAGCTGAGAGAGGAAGTGAGGGAACGGAGGAAAGACAATGCAGAAATCAGACAAGCGATCGACGGGCTTAACAGCAGAATGGATGAGATGCAAGAGACTGTTAATGGAATAGAAACAGAGAACAGGAGTACAGAGCAGCTGAGGCAGAGAGAGATAAAAGGATTTCTAGGAATGAAAGAATATTAAGAGAACTGTGTGACCAATCCAAACGGAACAATATTTGCATTATAGGAGTACCAGAGGAAGAAGAGAGAGAAAAAGGGATAGAAAGTGTCTTTGAAGAAATAATTGCTGAAAACTTTCCCACGCTGGGGAAGGAAGTAGTCTCGCAGTCCACTGAAGCTCATAGATCTCCCAACACAAGGGACTCAAGGAAGACAAGACCAAGACACATAATAATTAAGATGGCAAAGATCAAAGATAAAGACAGGGTATTAAAAGCAGCTAGAGAGAGAAAAAAGGTCACCTACAAAGGAAAACCCATCAGACTATCATAAGACTTCTCAACAGAAACCTTACAGGCCAGAAGAGAATGGCATGATATATTTAACGTTATGAAACAGAAGGCCTCGAACCAAGAATATTGTATCCAGCACGATTATCATTTAAATACGATGGAGGGATTAAACAATTTCCAGACAAACGAAAGTTGAGAGAGTTTGCCTCTCATAAACCACCACTACAGGATATCTTAAATGGACTGCTCTAGATGGAGGCACACCTAAGGCTAAAAAGATGTCACCAGAGAAAAATAAATCATAGCAAAGAAAACAGACCATCCAAATACTAAGTAAAGACAAAGAATAAAACACCTAGTATAGAAAGAATGGAGGAGGAGGAATAAGAAGGGAGAGAAATAAGGAAACATCAGACTGTGTTTACAATAACTTAACAAGAAAGTTAAGTTAGATTGTTAGATAGTAAAGAAGCAACCCTTTAACCCTTGGTAACAACGAATCTAAAGCCAGCAATGGCAATAAGTACATATCTATCAATAATCACCCTAAATGTAAATGGACTGAATGCACCAATCAAAAGACACAGAGTAACAGAATGGATAAAAAAGCAAGACCCATCTATATGCTGCCTACAAGAAACTCACCTCAAATCCAAAGATATACACAGACTAAAAGTGAAGGGATGGAAAAAGATATTTCATGCAAACAACAAGGAGAAAAAAGCAGGTGTTGCAGTACTTGTATCAGACAAAATAGACTTCAAAACGAAGAAAGTAGCAAGAGATAAAGAAGGACATTACATAATGATAAAGGGGTCAGTCCAACAAGAAGATATTACCATTATAAATATATATGCACCCAACACAGGAGCGCCAGCATATGTGAGACAAATACTAACAGAATTAAAGGAGGAAATAGACAGCAATGCATTCATCTTAGGAGACTTCAACACACCACTCACTCCAGAGGACAGATCAACCAGACAGAAAATAAGTAAAGACACAGAGGCACTGAACAACACACTAGAACAGATGGACCTAACAGACATCTACAGAACTCTACACCCAAAAGCAACAGGATACACATTCTTCTCAAGTGCACATGGAACATTTTCCAGAATAGACCACATACTAGGCCACAAAAAGAACCTCAGTAATTTCAAAAATATTGAAATCCTACCAACCAACTTCTCAGATCACCAAGGTATAAAACTAGAAATAAATTTTAGAAAGAAATCAAAAAGCCTCACAAATACATGGAGACTCAACAACACTCTCCTAATTAATCAATGGGTTAACGACCAAATCAAAACAGAAATCAAAGAATATATGGAGACTAATGACAACAACAACACAAAGCCACAACTTCTGTGGGACGCAGCAAAGGCAGTTCTAAGAGGAAAGTATATTGCAATCCAGGCCTATTTAAAGAAGGAAGAACATTCCCAAATGAATAGTCTAAAGACACAATTACTGAAATTGGAAAAAGAAGAACAAATGAGGCCCAAAGTCACCAGAAGGAGGGACATAATAAAGATTAGAGAAGAAATAAATAAAATTGAGAAGAATAAAACAATAGAAAAAAATCAATGAAACCAAGAGCTGGTTCTTTGAAAAAATAAACAAAATAGATAAACCCTAGCCAGACTCATTAAGAGAAAAAGAGAATCTACACACATAAACACAATCAGAAATGAGAAAGGAAAAATCACAACGGACCCCACAGAAATACAAAGAATCATAAGAGAATATTATGAGAATCTATATGCTAACAAGCTGGAAAACATAGAAGAAATGGACAACTTCTTAGAAAAATACAACCTTCCAAGACTGACCAAGCAAGAAACAGAAAAACTAAACAGACCAATCACCAGTGACGAAATCGAATTGGTAATCAAAAAACTACCCAAGAACAAAACCCCCGGGCCTGATGGATTCACCTCTGAATTCTACCAGACATATAGAGAAGAAATAACACCCATTCTCCTTAAAGTTTTCCAAAAAATAGAAGAGGAGGGAATACTTCCAAACTCATTCTATGAAGCCAGCATCACTCTAATACCAAAACCGGGCAAAGACCTCACCAAAAAAGAAAATTACAGACCAATATCCCTGATGAACGTAGATGCAAAAATACTCAACAAAATATTAGCAAACCGAATTCAAAAATACATCAAGAGGATCATACACCATGATCAAGTGGGATTCATCCCAGGGATGCAAGGATGGTACAACATTCGAAAATCCATCAACATCATCCACCACATCAACAAAAAGAAGAACAAAAACCACATGATCATCTCCATAGATGCTGAAAAAGCATTTGACAAAATTCAGCATCCATTCCTGATTAAAACTCTCAACAAAATGGGTATAGACGGCAAGTACCTCAACATCATAAAGGCTATATATGACAAACCCACAGCTAACATCATACTTAACGGCGAGACGCTGAAAGCTTTTCATCTAAGATCGGGAACAAGACAGGGATGCCCACTCTCTCCACTGTTATTCAACATAGTACTGGAGGTCCTAGCCACTGCAATCAGACAAAACAAAGACATACAAGGCATCCAGATTGGTAAAGAAGAAGTCAAATTGTCACTATTTGCAGATGACATGATACTGTACATAAAAAACCCTAAAGACTCCACTCCAAAACTACTAGAACTAATATCTGAATTCAGCAAAGTTGCAGGATACAAAATTAACACACAGAAATCTGTTGCTTTCCTATACACTAATGATGAACTAACAGAAAGAGAAATCAGAAAAACAATTCCATTCACAATTGCATCAAAAAGAATAAAATACCTAGGAATAAACCTAACGAAGGAAGTGAAAGACCTGTACTCTGAAAACTACAAGACACTCCTAAGAGAAATTAAAGAGGACACTAACAAATGGAAATGCATCCCATGCTCTTGGCTAGGAAGAATAAATATTGTCAAAATGGCTATACTACCTAAAGCAATCTACAGATTCAATGCAATCCCTATCAAACTACCAACAGCTTTCTTCAATGAACTGGAACAAATAATTCTAAAATTCATATGGAACCACAAAAGACCCCGAATAGCCAAATCAATCCTCAGAAGGAGGAATAAAACAGGGGGAATTACACTCCCTGACTTCAAGCTCTACTACAAAGCCACAGTAATCAAGACAATTTGGTATTGGCACAAAAACAGACCCACAGACCAGTGGAACAGAATAGAAAATCCAAACATTAACCCAAACATATACAGTCAATTAATATTTGATAAAAGTGCCTTGGATATACAATGGGGAGATGACAGCCTCTTCAGCAGCTGGTGTTGGAAAAACTGGACAGCTACATGTAAGAGAATGAAACTGGACTACTGTCTAGCCCCATACACAAAGGTAAACTCAAGGTGGATCAAAGACCTGAATGTAAGTCATGAAACCATAAAACTCTTAGAAAAAAACATAGGCAAAAATCTCTTGGACATAAACATGAGCAACTTCTTCATGAACATATCTCCCCGGGCAAGGGAAACAAAAGCAAAAATGAACAAGTGGGACTATATCAAGCTGAAAAGCTTCTGTACAGCAAAGGACACCATCAGTAGAACAAAAAGACATCCTACAGTATGGGAGAATATATTCATAAAAAACGTATCTGATAAAGGGTTGACATCCAAAATATATAAAGAACTCATGCACCTTAACAAACAGAAAGCAAATAATCCAATTAAGAAATGGGCAGAGGACATGAATAGACACTTCTCCAAAGAAGAAATTCAGATGGCCAACAGGCACATGAAAAGATGCTCCACATCGCTAATCATCAGAGAAATGCAGATTAAAACCACAATGAGATATCACCTCACACCAGTGAGGATGGCCAACATTCAAAACACAAACAACAACAAATGTTGGCGAGGATGTGGAGAAAAGGGAACCCTCCTACACTGCTGGTGGGACTGCAAATTAGTTCAACCATTGTGGAAAGCAGTATGGAGGTTCCTCAAAAAACTCAAAATAGAAATACCATTTGACCCAGGAATTCCACTCCTAGGAATTTACCCTAAGAATGCAGCAGCCCAATTTGAAAAGGACAGATGCACCCCTATGTTTATTGCAGCACTATTTACAATAGCCAAGAAATGGAAGCAACCTAAGTGTCCATCAGTAGATGAATGGATAAAGAAGATGTGGTACATATACACAATGGAATATTATTCAGCCATAAGAAGAAAACAAATCCTACCATTTGCAACAACATGGATGGAGCTAGAGGGTATTATGCTCAGTGAAATAAGCCAAGCCGAAAAGGACAAGTATCAAATGATTTCACTCATATGTGGAGTATAAGAATAAAGAAAAAATACTGAAGGAACAAAACAGCAGCAGACTCACAGAACCCAAGAACGGACTAATAGTTACCAAATGGAAAGGGACTGGGGGAAATGGGTGGGAAGGGAGGGATAAGAGGGAAAAAGGGGCATTAAGATTAGCAGATATAATGTTGCGGGGGCACGGGGAGGGCAGTACAACTCAGAGAAGACAAGTAGTGATTCTATAGCATCTCACTACGCTGATGGACAGTGACTGTAATGGGGTTGGTGGGGGGGACCTGATGAAGGGGTAGTTTAATAACCGTAATATTGCACATGTAATTGTATATTAATGATAATAAAATAAATTATTTAAAAAAAAAGAGAAACAAATCAAATCTATATATCAGCATGGACAGCTCTCAAAAATAAGAGTTCTAAAAGAGGTTTGCAAAATGATAGTATACTATTTTGCCAAAATTTTTAAAATCACATAAAAATATACCATATATTATTAGACTTGAAGCAAATATAAAAAATATTACCAGTCGTCAATTCTGGGTGGCCAGTACATGGATCTTTGTTATATTATTTTTTCTGGGTTTTCCACCTAATAAAAGTAACTATTTGTGCACAATTACCATGTGATCCAGCAATTCCACTCTGGGTGTATGTCCAAAGGAACTGAAAGTAGGATCCTGAAGGCATATTTGCACCCAGGTTCATAGCAGTACTATTCATAACAGCCCAGAGGTGCGAGCAACCCAAATGTGCTTTGAGGGATGAATAGATAAACAAAATGTGGTATATACAGAAAATGGAAAATTATTAGACTTCAGAAAGAAAGCAATTCTGTAATATGCTACAACATAAGTGAAACTTGAGGACATCATGCTAGTCATAAAAAGACAAATACTATATGATTCCACTTACATGAGGTATTTAAAGTAGTCAAATTCATAGAAATAGACAGTCAAATGGTACTTGACAGGGAATGGGAGAGGGAAAATTAGCTGTTTAATGGGTATAGACTTTCAGTTTTGCAAGATGAAAAATATCTAGAGATCTGTTGCACAATATGAATATACTTTATAAACACTACTGAACTATACACTTAAAAATGATTAAAGTTAAAAAACAAATTGTATATCCTACATATGTGCAGTTTACTGTACATTAATTATACCTCAAGAAGGCTGTTTTTGAAAAAGGTTATTCATTTTCATTATAAAAAGAGAAAATACAAGAGCACAAAGAAGAAACATTTTTAAAGTTATTGTCGTATCACCTGAAAAAACACCACTTTTAACATTTTCCTTTTAGCCTTTCTATGTATGTATGAGTGCATAAAAAAGTATGTGTGTGTCAAACTCCAGGAAGGGATTAGCCGTTACTACAGGGGAGGGGTGGGGGAGAGGGAGGGAGGGAGGGAGGGAGAAGGGGATTGAGGGGTGTTATGATTAGTACACATGGTGTCGGGGGGGATCATGGGGAAGACACTGTAGCACAGAGAAGACAAGTAGTGACTCTGTGGCATCTTACTACACTGATGGACAGTGACTGCAGTGGGGTATGGGGGGGATTCGATAATATGGGTGAATGTAGTAATCACATTGTTTTTCATGTGAAACCTTCATAAGAGTGTATATCAATAACTTTTTAAAAATTGTATTAAAAAAGTATGTGTGTGTATAAAATATATAGGTATTTTTTGAACATAAAATTAGACATGTATCTTTCATTCATGCATTTTTCACTCAATATTCTGTGATGAACATTTTCTCAAATTATATATTTGGGAGGATAATTTTATTAGCTGCATAGTATTCCATTAAGTGAGGGAAGCATAATTTATTTAATCTTTATCTAACTGATGAACAATCGTCAGTTCAAATTTTCATTATAAATAACACTGTATATAATGTAAGTTTTTTGCATTATTTCTTATTACTTTCATGAGTTAGATTTTTAAGCCCATTAATAAGCCAAAAGTATACATATATTTCCACAGTTTTCTTGACATATGCTGACAAACTGTCCTTCAGAAAGCTTGGTCCAATTTACATGGCGAACAGTGTTGTACAGGCTCCTGCTTTAATACACCCATATCACAGAGTATTCTGTTTTTAAATTCTTTAGCAATTTGGTAGGCAATATTTCAGGGACTTAAAATGCATTTATTTGATTACTAGTAGAATAACCAACCACTTTGCCTAGGATTTAGGGGACTCCCAGATTTGGTGCTAAAACTGGGAAAGTCCCAGGCAATTAGGGTGACAAATTGGCCACCATAATTATTAGTAAGATTGAACATCTGTTTATGTTTATTGGTCATTTGTTTTTTCTTTTGCTTATGATGATCTTGGCTCATTTTATTTCAATTGATAAAAGACTTGAGTCTCTCTTTTTTTTCTTTAACATTATTTTGCAAACACTTTTACATTTTTTTTTTGCATGGTCATGATATTCAGAATGTTTTGATCACTACTCTTCCATCTTCGTGTAATTAACTATTCCCTTCTGATGGGAAATTTAGCTTGTCAAAGTGCCCTGATTATATTTCGCTTACCTCAAAGGCTATTTCGAGAGCCAAGAGAGAATATGAAAAAACTTCCCTAAAAGCTAGGCAGTGACAGTGGTTGGTGGTGGTGGAGGTGTTGGATGGCCCCAAATAGGAGCACTATTAGCTGCTCGAATTGTGCATTCTTTTAGTATAAACCCACAAAAAAGTGTTGAAATAGAAGCCCTGGTTCACCTCATTAAATATTTTCCAACATATATATATGGAGAAAGATATATATATAATAACTCTAAGCAAAGACGTACTTATAATACTTAATCAGATGGCCCCCAAAAATCTATGATACAGAAAGTAGTATGTCATAATTATCATTCTATCCATAAAATGCATGTATTTGTTGAAAAATTGCCATTCTACAGCAATTTGTACACTTTGCTCTCTGTAATGTATCAGTCATTTCCTCTTTTCCATATAGCTAGAAAAAGACTAATTTTATAAGCACTCACCTTGGCCAAATCAAAAGGTGTTTTGACCTCTATGGTTGTATCAGGTTCTGCAAATGCAGGCACTTCCTGTCTGTTTCTCCCTTTCCTCCTACTCCTCTTTAGCTGGTCTCCTGATTTCTGTCCATCTAAAACTTCTTTAAGAAGAAGAAAAAAATATATGCATGCACATAGATTGATAATAGCAGGATTCATTGGCGAACTAATAGTTAATAAAAAGAAGGTGATGCTTCATAGTTAGAGTCAGGAAAGTTTTTAAATTAAAGTTTTAAATATGAAGTCAGGAAAGTTTTTAAATTATCTTTTCCCCTCAAACCAGAATTAAATTTAAACCATTATTTTCAAGATTGTAATCAATGTAAAAACTACTGGCTAGGATTAAAGAGTTAAATTAAAATGTGGTATTTCAGATTGCATAATAATCATGATTTAAGATTATTTAGTCTGGTGCTCATCCTTTGTACTGTTTAACTGTTTAATTCTTAAACTGGCCAACATTTACTTTCATTCAGGTATACGCATAGTTGAAAAATGTTTAATCCATGTATAAATTTTTCAAAGATTGTACAGCCATATTTGTATCTGCAAACAGGTATTTCTGTGATATTTTCTAAGTTGAAAAAGTCTGAACTAGAAAAATATTCATTACAGATTGAGAACAGAACTAAACATATGTTAAACGTATGATTTTAAGACAGTTATGAGGAAATAGCTGTGACAGAAAATACGTCTTACAAACCCACCCATTTACCAATATTTTAATCTTCACTTAGTTACATTAATATGACTTACCATCTTTTTTGAAGGACTGCTGCAGAGCATCAGAAATGAACTCCTGATCATTCTTTTGCCATTTGGTTATAAGCTCCTCTATGAATTGACCTTTTTTGCCCTCATTTCCCTGAAGGAGGTCAGTAACATACTCTCGTATCTCTTCATCACTCTCAATTGACAAAACATACCTTGGAAAACAAAGATACAAGTAACGGAAACAAGGCTAGCTTACACTATGTTTTTCAATAATCATAACAAAGATTTTAAAATTCCTTAATCCATTAGAGTGCATAACTTTGAGCCAAGTTCTATGCTAGATGCTAGGGATATAAATTTGATTAGGACAAAAACCCTGATTTCAGGTTGTTCATAATCTAACCTTCATATAACCTCTTATAATTCTAGAAACAAATCAATGTTTTAAAGATAGGCTTGTGGGGCTATCCTTAACATAGGAATGCTTCTTATAACTATACCTCTGCAGTCATTACATTTTCCTAGGGGTAATACAAATTACTTAATCTCTATATTTCTCATTTTTTTACTAAAAATATGTATACTACAATGTAACCAGTTATTAACATTCTTAAAAGTTATAAATCAAGATTAACATCACATCAGAATAAGCAGATCTATTTTAAAGGAAATGTCATAATGGCTTCCTAAAAGTGAAATGGGGTGGGAGTACAAGTCAGTACAACTTTTCTAGAAATCAATCAGCCAATATATTTGATGTGCCTTAAAAATAATCCAGTAATTCCACTTATAGGACTCTACATGAAATAAAAGAGATATAGGAAAATTTATGCAAAAAAGTTAACTGCATCATTATTTAAATTAGTGAAAAACTGTAAGCTACTTCAAACATATATTGATGGGCAAGGGGCAAATGAATTCAAGTTTTTGGACTTTATAAAATGTAATATGCCAACACTGAAAGTGAAATTATTGAATAATTATTACAGATCCAAGAAAATGCTCTTGTATATAACAGTAAGGGAAATAGTAGGATAGACTGCTTAGCATATGATCCCAATTTCTATAAAAGGAATGTGTATATCCATACACTTATGTGTGGAAAAAAAGAATTGAAGGTTGTACACCAAGGTGATTACCACTGAGTAGTATGATTACGGAATTTTGGCTTATTTTATTCTCCTTTTTCCCCTACAATGAATATGTTTTGAAAATGTATTACAATATGCATAGGAAAAAACACTAAGAGAAAAAATAATAGTTATCTCTGGGTTGTGGTATTATGATAATTTTGGTTTCCTCCTTTATCCTTTTCTGCGTTTTTCCATTTTTAGTGACTATGTCACACTAGAGAAGAAAAAAGTGAAAAAAATTACTTATAATTTAAGATATCAGACTATGAAAGCATATGATCTGAAGAAACTGTAATTCAGACACGCTGATATGTAATACAAGAAAAATTATAAAATGCTGTATCTTTTAAATTTTAAAAATTATGTTATTGTTCCATCACCAGTTGCATATGTATTGGTTCTTTTCCTAGTGTGGTTGCAGACTTGCAGAGTTTTGATGTACAGGTGAACAAATCTGTGCTTTTGGGCCTCAATAAGAGCATCTTCTAATCCATCGGAAATTTTTTAAAAGGGGCACACTGTTTTTCAAGACTATCACAGTTTAATCAACTTGATCCCCAAATTTACCAGCCCCCATCAAAAGATTAATTGCTATCAAGGACTCCTGAGCTGCAAGGAACCTCAAAGGATCATTTCATTGTGGAGTATTCAAACCGTGAGGGAAATAAGGAGTTCCAGAACTTTTGAATACATGTCATATTAACTACTTAACAAAGTATAATAAAGAGCAGTGTACATTCAAATATGCTACATTCCAAATCTTATTGAAATAGAATCAACCAAAACATGAACTAATACAAATTGTAGAACAAAGTTTAGTTTGCTGACACCATACATAGATCTTAATGTCTCATAAATGTTACTGTCTTTAAAAACTCAGACCACTCAGGTCAATTGTTCAGGTTAGCACACTATTCACTATTATGTACACATATACTATGGTACACCTGGGTAATTCTCAATTAATACCAGGCAAGGTACAGCAGATTTGCACAGCAAATGCCTTCATCATGGCACTAACTAGTGGAAACCTAGTAAGAGGTTCAAATATCGTATCACAGGTAACTTTAGTGCTTAAGTTCTGAACACTTCTCATTTAACTTATATTTATGAATAAAAAAATGCAAGCAGGTGTTCAGTGCTTCAACATTAATACAGAAATTTTTGATGGCTCCTCTTTTAAGGGTGTGGATAAGTTTGAGAAAAATCTAAGGCTGCAAAATGAGCTGTTAAGCCAGTCTATGAAGATTAGAATTTTTCTGATACTGTGTAAACAGACAAAATAAAATTGGATTCTGAGACTGAGAAGAATACATCCATCCATACTCCATTGTTGGTTTGTCAAAAATAGCCTCAATCTTTGTTTTTATAAACTGAGTGACTTATTCTGTTTAGTGTATTGTAAAGTCTCATTATTTCATTTGACAGCATTCCACTTCTTTAAAAAGATGTTTGAAAACTACTTAACCTGATCTTGCCTTCAAACAAAGGTAATGCCAAGCCATGAGATTTTTTTTGGTAGTCTATATTCCAGTGTTCCAAACAAAACATAAAACACCTTTGAAATAGGCTCTCTTAGCTCTCCCTTTGCCAAAAAGCGTATTTTCTCCCAAATTCAGAAACTCATCTTAGTTCCTACAAAAGCCCTAAATATTGCAATTTAGATTTCAGTGTCAATGAACAAGGAAGCAAATCAAGAAACACGTTTTACTCTCTGCCTGAACACTGCACTTATCCTTTAGTTACCCATCCTTTGGTTCTCACGGGAAGGTGGTCCCTTGTAGTAACCTTTCCGAGTGTCTCAAGTCTTTACTCCCACAACAACCTGCACTTCCCCCACCCCAGCACCCAACACCGTAGCAGAACCCAACGGTTTCAATCATCTTTATTGCCCCTGCACCTGGAAGGTAGTAGCTCAACATTTGTTAAATAAATCATTGAAAGCAGATATTAAGTCATCTCCCTATCGTAAGAACCATAAAAGTATAAAGGATAAACTCTGCTAATTATTCATTTTATAGATGAGGAAACTAAGCAGAGAGGGAAATTAATTTGCCCAAGGTTCCCAAACTGGTAAATGACAATAGAATACAGAATATAGGACTCCTGAGTCAGAAGATATTTGCACATTACAACACGCCTCCATTTAAATTCCAGGTCCTATTTGACACAACCCAGATCAGGCCAACTAAAATGCTCACAGTAAGGAACTTCTGGAAGGATAATTAGGCTTGTCCCCTCTCTCCAGAATCTATTAGGTAACTGGCTCCCAGCAGTCTTACAGGTCTAATTATCAAGGATTTAGCATTATCCTAGGGGGGAAAGGCCCCACCAGCCGAGCGTGTAGCCTGACACCCTATTCCAGAAGCTAAACTATAAAACTGGAAGTCAAAATGCGGCGCCTAAAGACCAGCAACAGTCTTTTTATTCACGTTTCTTCACTCTCATCAACTTTTTAGTCCTCCCCACTTCCCCCTTCGCTCAGCCAAAGGACACCCCAAAGCTCCTTCCCGCCTCGGACCCGAACAGGTCTCACTGTATGATCTCTTCGCTGACATCCAGACCGAAAGTTTTCCGCAACTGTTGGGTGCACCAGCCCACCAGCTGCTCCCGGGACGACGCCCCAGCCTCCGCCATTTTCCCCAGCCGGAACCAGCTGGGCTGCCAAAGCCCCAAGTCCTGCAACGGACTAGTCCCCTTCGCAACACCGACCTCGCTTGCGCGGGTTCCGCCAGCCTGCCCCGCCCAGCACAGATCCCTCCCGCCTGTACTGCCTCCTCCTCCCGGCGGCCTCGTGTGTTCACTTTTGTATCAGGGCTTCATCTGCGTAGGGTTCTTCAGGTTGTCAGATGTAGGACTAGAGAATTGGAAATTGTGCCGAGAAGACAGCACAAATACTTATAAAAACCGCAGTTCAGAAAAAACAAACAAAATAATACCCCGTAATCTGAAAGGCCAGCTTTTAAATTGTTCCGGTTTTTTGTAAAACATTTAAAATATCACTTGAAAGCTCTCTAGAGTAAGCGCCGTTAAGAATTTACTTTGGTGGTAGTGGCTTTATTAATACCCTATGTAGCCTAAGACTAGATTAACATTGCTGAAACCTCTTTCTGTTTAATTTTTTGAACCAGGTCTTTTCCAGAAGAGCTAAGACTACTGAGCAAACTCTAGGAGGAAAAAATAATAAAACAATGCCAGGATTTGAGTTTGAAGATATTCCCCATGAATTCTCTGTATTAAGTTTTCAAAAGTTTAAGGTATTTCAACCTAACGTGGCCAGACTTAAGGGTCTTTGCTACACCCTATTGCAGTGGGACAACGGACTGGAGAAAATTTAGCCAGACTTTTCTGGAGAGGATGATGTTGATGCCGGGGTTCTTGTTCACGAAGCCGAAGAATGAGCTTAGCAAAACACCCAAGGTAGGAGAGCAAGGTACAGGCTTTTATTTAGAAGTAAAGTGGAAGGACGGAGCTCCCAGCTCAAGCCAGGAGGAGACAAGAGAGCCCGGTGTGGTGCGTTGTCTAGGGGATTTTATCGGCAAATGAGGATTTTTCAAGAATATGAAAAAAAGGCTTAGGGGTGTGGACTTGTACCACCTGCCCTGCCCTCAAGGTGGGCTGGGTTGTTCTCTGCTTGCTAGGGCTGTGTACAGTGAAGTCATGGGTTATACTGAGGTACCCTTCTTTATTTGTAAAACACTCAAGCATTCTGGGCCAAGTTGCTCCTGGCCTTTTGACCTGTAACTGACCTCACTGAAGATGTCTATATTCTTAGTATGGTATCTTGATCCTAGAGAATTAGTGTGACCTTGACTTTGCATACGCTTAACACAGAGTTTCAAAAGGGACTTCTTTGCCCATTGTTATATTGCTCTGACTGTAAATATCCCACCCTGTTTTTTCCGGAGGCCCTCACCCTACTCTGACTACACCCACGGTCCCTGTCTCAATGTCTTCTAATAAATATCATCACTAAATTTAATTGTCTGGTTTTGTGTTACATTTATAGGCTCTTCATTCCTATTAGGGTATTTGGACCAAGTAATTACATTAATTGGATGCTGTTTCACCTTTTATGTTAATATTTCACTGACAGAAGTAATCAGAATAATGTAAATTATGGATTTACATTTAGTCTGGATTGTCTTTGTTATTAATTTGGAAAATACATGACTTTCCAGCTGTAAAAAAATACCCTGTGAATGAAAAAAGAAGCAACATTTCGGGCAAACAAACACATTAATAATTTTTACAAACAGCACTTTTTTCCTAATTTTGTACCTATCATGCATCCTTCCCTATCATAATTGGTATTAAAAAGACGAACATACAAACACAGCTATAGGAATATGTAGATTGGCCCTGTGTGCAAAGGTAGATTTGCAATTCTTTCTGGCAATTTACTTGAAATGTGGACTAGGAGAAAAGACCCACAGATTCTCTATGCAATTCTAATCGCTGCAGGGAGTTAGGAAAGGAGTTTGAGTTAAGTAATTCAGGTCTTTGTAGAAGCCACTTTAACTGAAAGGAAATAATGTGCATTGAAGAACCATTATGTATCAAGAGGGCGTAATGACAAAGAACAAAGGAATACCCTGGCGCTTGTTGATTTTTCTGGTAGGAATTTGGTGTAATCTTAGACTCCAAGGTTTAGACAAAGATACAGGTAATTTCCAATACATTGCCTGCTTTTATAATGTTAATCTAACCTGTTGTCTAGATTCCTTAATTCTAAAAACACAAAGTAGTTGTGATTCTATTAAAGTACTGAGTAGCCTATTTTCCGAAAGTCCAAGCATAATTTATTGGAGAGAATCAATTCCATCCTTACACTTTCAGGATCGCCTTTCAAGAGAGCATTTTAACAAAATACATCCCAAGACAAGTTCATCTGATCATATTTTATGCTTGGTATTCAGAGAGTAAAAATCATTTCCCAGGGGTATTGTGAACTAATTAGGAAGACGATAGGCATAGGGGATAGAAAATAGTCAAGGTTCCCATTCTAGAGTTAGTTCACTGTGTGCCAGGGATGCCCGTTAGCACATTTGGCGTATTTTTAAGGAACTCTGAAACTATACAGGTCTAGGGAAGGCGTTTTAATAATTTGCTTGTTTGTGTGTCTGTGTGCATATTACATACAGTTCACCGTTTTTTCTTTAGTTTCACACCATCCAAAAAACGTAGAAAAGCTCTGTAAATAAATTGTATTAGCTGCCTTTTCTCCCTTTCTATACATTGATTTACTTTCGGACGCTGTAGAGTTCACGCCTGAGGTGTTAAAGAAAGGTTCTCTTCCTTTGATTTGCATCAGAAAGTCGCTTCATTTCAGGCTTTACTTCCTGGACTCTGTTGTTACGGACTTAACCCAGCGGTAACTTCTGAAGAAATGCTGGAATTAGCCGTCTTTCCTGAGTTTAATTTCCTAAGCAGGCCCATTTTCCGAGCTCAGAATCAGCACCCACACTTGCCCCCCCTCCCCCCGCCACCAACCGCCTCCCTAGGGAGCGCCCTGGCACCGCCCACCTGGGGCAGGTACGAATTACAGGCTTCTGCAAATGGACGGACTACGCCTGGCCGCTGTCATTACTAGCCACTGGCAATTGGCTGCGGGGGAACAGCGCGAAACCAATGGGAGAAGCAGCCCGGAGCCCGTGGAGCGCGCGGGAAAGAAACGGATATAAACTGTGGCGGGAGATTGGTTTTCTAGGCCTTGTCCAGTGAAACATCCTTAGCTGGAAAGTAAGTTGTTTGTTCTCATCTCTTCTCGTTTGAACATGGTGCGGACTAAAGCAAACAGTGTCCCAGCCACCTACAGAAAAGGTGAGGCATGGCGCGGGCTAGTGGAGGGCACGGGAATCCCCTGGGCAGCCTGCCCTTCGGCGGGAGAGGCTGCAGTTCCCCAACCACCCAGTGCCCCAAACTGGTCCAGCCGGCCCGGAAGCGGCGGCCGGCCCCTTTACCAAGAGGAAGAAGCGGCGGGGACAGGGGAGGGTTACAGCGCTCTGCCAGCGGCTGGGGCCCGGACTGTGGTGAGAACCCTGGCTTCGAGACTCGGTGTCAGAAGTCGGCCCCATTCTGAACGTCCTCTTGTGTCTCTCTCTGCAGTTGTGGCTTCTCGAGCCCCCAGGAAGGTGCTTGGTTCCTCCATTTCTACCGCTAATGCCACGTCGCTTTCGTCGAAGAAAGGTACAAACCGCTCGCCGGAGGAATCCTCTCTGAAAGGGATGAGGCCTGGCACCACAATTCTGCTGCCTTGCGAGCCCCCTGACCCACCGTGGAATTTATTTTCCTGACGTCCTCACACCCGAATATTCTCCTTGCCCTCTGTTAGATTGAGGGGGGCCTTGGCCTCTCGGCGGCTCGGGGGGCGCTGGGGGTCTCATGGAAGGACCTGCGGGGTTAGAGACAGTTTATCTTCAAACCTATTTTTCTTTTCTAGTTAGCGTTATTTTTCTTAATACTGACAGTTTTTTTCTTGTAAGAGGCTATTTAAGCGCCCCTTTTACTAGATTAAGAATTAGGACGATAGTTGACGTAGCTGATCATGTCTTTTTGGTGTAAACGTTTTTGTTTTCATTTCTGCATGTTTTTTATTTTCCTCTCTGTTTTTTAAATTGGTGCCAGTGTGTGTGGTTTCCAATTATGCAGCTCCTGATACTGTCTTTGGGATATTAGGACGGAAAATCAGGCCACGGAAAGAGCGTCATGCTGCTCCTTCTAGTAAGAAGAGGTTGAGAAAATACCTGGCCATCTGGTGCCTCATTCCTTTCAGCAGGAAGTTGAGCACTTAGGAAGATTAATTCAAGGTCTAGTTAAGAACATGCAGGGAAGCACTGTTAAGGACTTCACTGGTTTTTAAGTTAACTTAAACTTCCCCCTATTCTAAACTTTTTATTGGAAATATTTACTGTTTCAGTCTCTAAGTAAAAAGTAAGAGTATGTCAAAATTTTTCCTTTAAATAAAAAGGAATAGGTTAAAAAAAGGTTTAAAAATTGAAAACAGGTGAGTTTATTGGGAATATCGTATACCCTGTACCACTAAATTTAATACCAATTACGGTCATGTTCCATGGTGCCGTCCACTGCTGAATTACTAGAGACAATCGAATAGGCCCTTAATGAACATGTGTTGGACAAATGCACCCATTAAGGTGTCTTAGAGATCTCCATTTTTAATCAATTATATGAAATCGGTAATATCCTCATTTTAAAGATGGGGAATTTAAGCTCAAATTACATACCTTGGTAAAGGTAACGTAACTAAATCAGCGGAGCTGTGTTTGATTCCTGTGCTGAACTATCTGTTGCTGCTATTCACCTTCTAATAAAAGCACTCCCATAAGGTTCTTTTGGGAACATTATGAAGAAAAGGGTTTTTTAAAGGCCGTTTGTGCCTTTAAAAAAGTACAGGCAATATAACTTAAGAATATATATGGGAACTTTTTAAAGTTTTCTTTAACAGAGTTTGTGGCAAATGTGCTTAAAAGCAAAAGATATATTTAGTGACAATAATTTGTTCCTCTTGGTATTCTAATCATTACATTTTAGAGGGGCAGGAATTTTTTCTCAATTTTTTCTTTATATTACCATTTAAAAATAATTAGGTGTTTGATTTTAAATAATCAGGAATTTAAAATAATTAGGATAGGAGCCTTATGAACTGAAAAGGAGCCAAGTGCTTTGAAAAGTGTAACCTATTTTTGTGAAACTCTCACATCACTGTGTACTTGTTTGCCTTTTATATGTGTTTTAACTAAATGACTTTATTAAGTAAAACTGGCAGTTTATATTACATGGTGCTACCTTATGTTAGGAAAAAGTGTGTCAAGCTTTAGTATGACAGTACATAAGACTATTTAGATAGCTCTGCTTGTGGACAAAATATGAAAAGTATTTTCCAGTTGTAAAAGTTCTATTAATGCTATTTTCTAGGCCAAAGAGTAACTATAACAAAATGTTATTATATATTATACTATAATAACATAAAATGTACTGTTGACTGAATATAGCTTTATCATGTCATATTTTCTAATTATTTTAAGATGGATGTAATACCATTTAATACATTTTGATTTGATGTTAAGAAAATTAAGTTTCTCTTTAAGAAATTGCAGTTATA
>JAVSCE010001232.1:0-74638 GCA_032199065.1 Smutsia gigantea
TACCTTCTTGTTTCATTGCATATCTCACAATTTTTTGTTGCAAATATAATGTGGCAACTCCAGATATAAGATTCTTCACCCACACCATCAGAGTTTGTTGTTGTTGCTCTTTGTCATTGTTATTATTTGCTTAGTAACTTTTCTGAATGAATTCTGTAAGTTCTGTATTCTTTGTTGTGTGTGGCCACTGAAGTTTCTGCTTGGTTACCTCACTGGTAAGCTAATGATTGGACAGAGATTTCCTTAAATACCTGGAACCAGTAAGTCTCTCAGTCTTTGTTGAGATGCTCTATGTAGATGTTGGGGCTTGCCTTCAAAACATTAAGCCATGCAGTTGTCAATTTTTCCCTTAACCTTCACTTCCTGCTTCTGCAGAGCCTAAATGTCAGCCTGAGGTGACAGGTTAGGGCTTTTTCATGTCTTTTCAGCCCTGAACATGTACATAACTCTGTGCATGTGCATGACCTTCTAGATTCCTAGGAATATGTTGTAGCTCTTATGGACATTTTGCTTCCCAGCTTTTCCTTTTAGGCATTTTTTGGTTAGCCTATTGTTTTCCCCAAATGTTATCCATTGGCTCAGGTAGCCACAAGGTTAAATAATCGCCTCTAACTATTTTTGACAAATTCTCCCACGGAAAAAGCCTTTTCTACTCATTGAGTTCCCATCAGGGCACACGTAGACATCTTCATAAGTGGGATGTTTCAGAAAACAATCAGACAGGTCAAATGATGACAGTTCTCTGGGAATGAGGCTTTGAAGGAGATGCAACCCTTTTCTGATCTCTCTGGTGGCTTCTGTGATGCTGTTTTTCACCATGATTGTAAGCTGGTTGGTCTTCATGGCTACCATAGACCTGGAAGACAGTGGTGGATGGAAATAAGGCAAATTACAACACCACATAACTTGCTGTTTTATTGGGCTTCATCTGATTTATTTGACTAAATACTTCCTGGGTTCCTGCAAGCTTTTGTTTAATTTCCAAATTTCTAAAGAAGTTGGTTCTGACAGTTTTTGCCAGTTTTTTCATTGCTTTTATGGAGGAGAGAATATTTAGAGATCTGTACTCCACCATTACTGATATCTAAGGCAAAATACTTTTTCAGACAAAGGTACAGCACTTTTGTCATCCATTAACCTTCACTAAAAGTAATATTAACAGCTGTATGTTTCAGCAGGATGCAAAAAAAATCTAGAGGGAAGCATGGCATTGACTATAAGAAACAATGATAGATGTCAAATCCTTTGTCATTGAGTAGTGATAGGAAGAGGGAGACTTTTAATGAGACCCACTATTTAACCTGTTGCAGATGGGGCCATATATCTTTTTCAGTGTGATATAAAAACAGCATTCTAATGATCATACGTAAACCATATTAACAGTACAGATAAGACCTTGTGTGTTAATCCTGTTCTACAAGAGTTCTTTTAAAGTAATAACTCATGTTTAATGGAGGAAAAGTATATTCCTAAATAACAAAGCCTTTGTCTTTAACAGGTGAGAGGAATGACGTGTGCCTCCTGTGTACATAAAATAGAGTCTACTCTCACAAAACGTAGGGGGATCTTCTACTGCTCTGTGGCCCTGGCAACCAACAAAGCACATATTAAATATGATCCAGAAATTATTGGTCCCAGAGATATTATCCATACAGTTGAAGTAAGTGCCAAGACTGCATTTCTGTGTTCTTACCTATTCAATCAGCACTCCCTTGAATCACTTCTGGTTTGTATCAGATAGAGACAGTGAAAAAAACTGGACCCTTTTGGTTACTCTAGACAACATCTGTCTCAAAATTTAATGTAAATGTCTGCCTTTTTTTTCTGTCTTTGTCAGGAAGAGTTAGGCAAAAGCACATTGGCACTATTAATCAGGAGCTGACTTAAGGTAGAACCACAAATCACTTAAAAATATTTAGGAAATGGAAGTATAGTACAATTTTTTATGTTAATATTTATGTTATAAGAAAGTGAGGCATAGTGCTAGATGCCTTGTTGTTTGTCACGTCAAAGCAAATGATGTATTTTTAAGTTACAGTAAGAAATTTACAAGACCAAACCCTTTTCTTTGTAACAAATTCATCCTGTGTTCTTCAATAAATCTTAAGTGGTAATACATGTGAAAGTGCTTTAAAAGTTTCAGTGTGGTATAGCATTGGTGTCCTAATGATCTAAAGCATATTAATAGTTCAGATAAGATCCTATTAATATAGATAATAATACCATTCACATCTTATGAAGCTAGCATTTTTGAGTATCTGTTATGTGCCATTTACTAAGATTGCAAAGGTTCAGATCTTAATTTAATTCTCACAGCAGTACTGTCCACCTTCATTTTGGAGGTGAGTAAATGCAGGTTAAGTTACTTGCCCAGAGTCGCATAGCTATTAAGTGTCACAGCCAGACCTAATCTTTCTGACTCAAAATCTCATACTTGCTCTTTTAACTGTACTACATTGCCAATAAGTGAAAGATGGTAGCATTTTCCTAAGCAGTTGAAAATATAGTGTTTGTTGTTGTCTGTGTTCATATGAGTCGTACTTACGTGTAGTTTTACTTAAATACTGTGTTTTTCTGAGGAACATTTATGTTTGTGATCTTTTCTTTTTTGATAGAATAAGAGTAAAGGCTGCATATGCAAAGCCTTGAATAACATATTTAGTATGATGCTACGTTTTGTGGCCTATCATTCAGTTTTCTATATTAGCTCAGGGGATGGATGAATAGATAGATGTCAAAACTAAAATAAAAATGATTACTATATATCAATACTAGTAGACAGTGCTTGTCTAAATGTTAAGATTTATGATTCTACAGCTGAATTCTCTCTTTAGTAGGTCATCAAATACTGTCAGCCTGGCCAAGTAACAGGCTCTGCTTTTTTCCAAAATAACTTATTGGAGACTTTAGTTTACCTTTTGATACAATAAGAACCTCTACTGAGGACAACTGTACTTGAGTTAAATCATTAGGTTGAGAACAGTAGAATACACATTAACTAGAGTTGAAGAAATACTCATTTTTTGATGAAAGATTAGAGACAAATGTAACTGAGAGAAGGAAGCACATCTTCAACTTTGTATTACCCAGAGTGACTTGCACTCAGTAATTAAATTGTTCTTAATAAAACTATCATGGCTTAGAATTTCTCTATATGACACATTTATACATTCAGTGATATAATTCTTTTCTCATGAATTTCCTTAGAGCTTAGGTTTTGAAGCTTCTTTGGTCAAGAAGGATCGGTCAGCAAGCCACCTAGACCATAAACGAGAAATAAGACAGTAAGTAGTTTGGAGTGTCAGTGATTTTGACTCCTTGTTAAAAATTTAACGTATTGTTAGTATGTCAGTTTTTACAATGTCATCCTTAGCTGGGTGGAGTGGTCACAATTTGTATTTCTCTATAGTACATAGAATCTTTAACCATTAGCTACTTACTGGAATGATTTTTCATTTTTCCCTAAGGTGGAGACGTTCGTTCCTTGTGAGCCTATTTTTCTGTATTCCTGTAATGGGCCTCATGATATATATGATGGTCATGGACCGCCACCTTGCAACTCTACACCATAATCAGAACATGAGTCAAGAAGAAATGGTCAATATTCATTCTTCTATGTTCCTGGAGCGCCACATCCTGCCAGGATTGTCCATTATGAATTTGCTATCCTTTTTATTGTGTGTACCTGTACAGGTAAGTGTTAGGAAGTATATTTGTTAATAATGAAAAATAGCCAAAATGTGGTAAGGAAGGCTATTTTCAATTCCAAAACAGATATTTGCCAGAATTCTAATCATTTTATGCTTTACAGAAATAATTTTAAACTGAGTGGTTAAAGTAGATAATAAATTCCATTTAACCCTAAGGATATTGTTTAGTGACAAAGCAGAGAATAAGAGTTCAGTTCATATTCAAGTATCAATTTGTTATTCATATCTACTATTATGTATAACTTTATATTTAAAGTTATAATAAAATATATAATTTTATTTATACTTAGTGTACATTAAGTATAAATAAATATACATTAAGTATAATGTACATTAAATGAAAATTATATTTATATTATAGTAAATATATTTATTATTGATTATATAACATAAAATAATTAACATAATTATATTACAGTTTTATTATTTCTCCCTGACAAGTTCATTACTTTCTGTACATTTTCAACTCTTCTTTTGAGATAAACTTTTACTGTGGAACACTTCCATCTAATACATCTATTCTTTTTTCTGACCCCTATAAAAAAACAATAATGATTTTTAAAACATCTTAGTATATTTCTCTTTAGTAATGAAAAATAAGCTTTTCAGTTATGTTTACCAATGAAAACAGCCAACAGATCCAATAGCTTGTGATATACCACTTAGGTTGAATTTTAGAAAGGGGGATGTGTGTTTTATGTAAAAAATTCTGTCAAAAGAATGCGATTTTTCCCCCTAGTTCTTGTTTTTGCTAGCATCAAAAAGAAAAATCCAGGAACCATCTGACATTCCTTATATTATGGAATATCTACTGGATCATAGAGGACAACTGTCAAGGGCTTGTACAGCAATTTGGATCCCTACACACACATATTTGCTAAAATACAAACAGTATTGTTTCAGCTTGAAATCTCTCCATAGTGTTTATGGATTAGGTAAAAGCCAAAGGAGTTACCATTGATACTGTATCTTAGTTATTGAGGTATATATGTGAATTTCAGCATCTTTAATAAAGGAATCATTATTGTTTCTGTATTACAGTTTTTTGGAGGCTGGTACTTCTATATTCAGGCCTACAAAGCACTGAAGCATAAAACTGCAAATATGGACGTATTGATTGTGCTGGCAACCACCATTGCATTTGCCTATTCCTTGGTTATTCTTCTGGTTGCAATGTATGAGAGAGCCAAAGTAAACCCTATTACTTTCTTTGACACACCTCCTATGCTATTTGTGTTTATTGCATTAGGCCGGTGGCTGGAACATATAGCAAAGGTAAAGTAAGAAAGCATGAAATTTGTTATCTTGGGTGGATAAATGCCCCTAATATTTTCTAGACCAATTACTGGAAATACGCAGTTAACTATTTACTGAAAGAAGTACTTTTGTTTTGGCAGTATTTTAAGTTAAATATTCCTTTAGGAGATTTATCAAATCTGTGGAATTAATACTGTTACAGTACAGTATGCCCATGTTTATTTTAAGAAAGAGACATTTGAGAAGTACTTATTTATTTGTATCACATTATTAATGGAAAAAAAATTGATGCAAACACAAAAATATAAAATAATGATAGAAAAAAATTCACCCATAATCTCATGCTGTAATGGAAATCACTTTCTAATCTCATTCCACATACCTTTATATTTTACAGAGTGGCAAATGTAGTGTACATACCACTTTGTACCCTTAATACTATAAAGTTTTTCTGCCCTTTTTGCAGTCCACATAATTATTTGGTATTTCTGAGTAATATTCTATCAAATCAATGTGCTATAACATACTAAACTATTCTGGTTTTGTTCTCAATTACATTATTTCTAATTTTTCATTTTAGATCATCCTGCATTAAACATATTCATATGTAATAGTAATTCCTGTTGAATTAATATCAGGATAAATTAACACGGATATGATTCAGGGGCATAAATCTTTCTATGGCTCATGCTGCAAGTTATAACAATTTTTGCCAGCAAGAGTATGTTAGTGAAGTGGTTTTACTATAACTTCATGAGAATTGACTCCTGTCTAAATGTTTGCTAAGTTAATAGGCATTAAATGGTATCATAGAGTTGCTTTAGTTTATATTTCTGACATTATAGTAGGTATAAACAGTTTCCCACATACTGGGTATTCTATTTCTTCTTAAATGAATTGCCTGTTCATGTTCTTTACCCAGGTACCTATTGAGATCTTGATGTTTTTCTTATTAATTTACATTATTTATTTATAAGTTACATCTTCTAATACATTTTGTATTTTGTGTACATCATATTTTTGAAGTGAAACATTTTCTGATTTGAAACAATTAATATTCTTAAGGCTGTCTTCTAGGTAAATATTAAAGATCATACCTTTACTTAAGGTAAGACCTGAGCTTTTTCTTAGCATTGTTAACATGTTTGTTTTAATTTATAGGGCAAGACATCAGAAGCTCTTGCCAAGCTAATCTCACTACAAGCTACGGAAGCAACTATTGTAACTCTTGACTCTGATAATATCCTCTTGAGGTATTTATTTTCATTCTTTCCCCTTCTCTTTGTTAACTTCTTATGGGAAATATCAAACATACACAGAAATTGAGAGAAGAATATAATGAACCCACATAATCTATCTCCCAGATTTAACAGTTATCCACATTTTGCCATACTTCACCTGTATATTTTTCTTTCTGTTGTTGCAGTAGTATTTTAAAGTAAATAACCAGTCATATTGTTTTACTGCTAAATATTCCTGTAGTATCTCTAAAAAAAGGGCATACTCTTATATACCTGTAATAACCACATTGCATCTAACAAAATGAATAGTTCTTAATATCATCTAATATGCAGTCCATATTTACATTTCTCCTGTTGTCTACAAAGTGTTTTAAGTTTCTTTGAAATGGATTCAAGCAAGGTCCATGTGTCATTGCATTTGACTGAAATGTTTCTTTTAATCTAGAAGAGCTCCTCCCTCCTGTTCTCCCTCCCTTCTCCTTCTCTCCTGCTCCCTATCCATACAATTGACCTATTAAAGGAGCAGCCATCAGCTGGCCTCTAGAATATCCTGCAGTCTGGATTTGTCTCTGCTTCTTTGTGGGGTCATTTAACTTGTTCTAGAACTCCTGTATTATCTGTAAACTGGAAATTAGAGCTGAAGACGTGATTAGATTTAATTCTTTTGTATTTCTCATTTGTATACTCATAAAATTATTTAGCTAATTTACACAATAAATAAGTTGGTTAGTTAACAAAAGCCCATTACATTATTTTCTAAAGCTTTCATTTATTCATTCAATGACTATTCAACAATATTTAGAGTGCCTACTTTGTGCCAGGTACTGAGCTGCTCTCGAGTAGTGAATAGGACTGACATTGTAGTTCCATTGTAGCTTAAATGTTCTTCTAGCTTCCATTGGTAGCAATTATGGAGCCATAAGTGCCACAAGAGCTAAAAGGCTTGCAGGGCAAGATAAGGGTGAGAAGCATATTTTTCATGATGCTTTTTATTTTATCTCATATCCAGTGAAGAACAAGTGGATGTGGAACTTGTACAACGTGGAGACATCATTAAAGTGGTTCCAGGAGGCAAATTTCCAGTGGATGGTCGTGTTATTGAGGGACATTCAATGGTAGACGAGTCCCTCATTACAGGTATGTTCTTTCAGAGCATCATGACATGAAAGTGAAGTCAATCAAAAGTGTTAATGAAAAATAGGCCTGAAAGGTGAAGAGCTTATTGTAGAAACTATAGAATGAGTAAATAGAGAGCAAAGAGAATATGAGTTTTTAGGACTGTATTAAATAAATTTCCACAGATTTACTGTGGTTTTAGTTATGCTACTGAAGGCTCTTTTCACTGAGGATTTTTAATTACTAGAGTGTATAACCAAAGGAAGTTGTCTCATTCTGCTGTAGAGCCCAGTAGACTGGGAAATTTTCCTGAGCAAATGCCGAGGTTTGTCTTCCTGCCCTAAAGACTAGTCTGATCTGAGCTGGAATAGGACTCCAGGTTTTCTACACAGGGTCTGCTCTAAGAGAGTTGCCTGGAGTAGTTTTAGAGGTCTAGAGAACGAAGGCCAATCCTGAGCAGAACCAAAATAGCACCTTTCCTACCTCAACCCTCAGGATAATCCTAGAAGAGGCTCAGTTTATGGACCATGTGGAAAATATATGTTTCTCAATAGGGGTGCTTTTGCCAGTACAGATGGGGCAGTTCTTAGTTCTGAGGGACTGTCTTACATATTGTGGTACGTTTAGTATCCCTGACCCTGGCACACTAAATTGGAGTAGCAGTACGCCATGCCCCACCAGTAGTTATTACAAACCACAACTCCCTGCCACATTTCTAAATGCTCCTTGAGAACAGGTTGAACCAGTTATCGAAGACTAGGGTGGAGCTTTTAAAAGTATCTGGCCATAAGAGCTAACATACTAGGTTTTTCCAGTTTAAGATATGTATCCTTGAGTTTGGCCCAGACTGACATAAGGAAAAAGAGAGGTCAAATTTTACCTAGGCATTTGTCCAGATTGTTTCATGAAGTATCTCCTTTGTAGATATCTTTTGACAATGAACAAATAGCAGTATATTTCAAGATGGTGTTTATTTATGCTCCCTAAATCTATCTTTACTCCTTATGTAGGGGAGGCAATGCCTGTGGCCAAGAAATCTGGTAGCACAGTGATTGCTGGTTCCATTAACCAGAATGGGTCCCTTCTTATCTGCGCAACCCATGTTGGAGCAGACACAACCCTCTCTCAAATTGTCAAACTTGTAGAAGAGGCACAAACATCAAAGGTAACTTAACTCCCTAGAATAAACAAAGTATTTTCTTTAAAGCCTGCTTAGTATAAATTTTTATCTAGTTTTTTTGTTTTCATTTGATTCATTCTAGTTGCATTAAATGGAGTTTATTAAAATCTGTCTGTGCTTAGTAACATACTCTGTATTCATTATCAAAAAAGGAGACTTTGATATTTGTATTATTTCTACTATTTTTTAATTCTAGGCTCCTATTCAGCAGTTTGCAGATAAACTCAGTGGCTACTTTGTTCCATTTATTGTTATTATTTCCATTGTTACCCTCTTGGTTTGGATTATAATTGGATTTCTGAATTTTGAAATTGTGGAAACCTACTTTTCTGTAAGTGATTTGTCTCTTTTTAGCATATGGAAAACAGTTTGTGAATCTTTTGCATAAATATTTAATTGGAAAATAACTTTTTAACAATTACTGTTGTCTTTAAGGGACTGGAGTGGGAGGGTGATAAAAGAGTAACATTTGCAGTTTTGTAAATATAAAAGATTTCCTTTTGGAAAGAATTTTTTGTTATGACTTAGAATGTGTTCCAAAAGCAAATAGTGAACTTTTACATTTTATATTTAATCTCATTCCCAGCATGGTATTGCTTTCACAAAGGACTGCAGATATGATGAGGAAAACCTCAGGATCTCAGCTCCGCCACCTAGCATCAGTGTGGTCTAGATCAAATTAATTTGTTTCTGAACTTCAGTTTTCTCATCTGTAAAGTGAGAATTTGTTAATACCCATCTGAATAACTTGTAATTATTGTGAAAGTTAAATAAGATGATGTAGTAGGCCTCAACATAATAAAGGCCATGTATGACAAACCCACAGCCAAAACTTAATAGCAAAGTCTCTTCATTTTGTCTGGATTTCTGTGTTTCTTCTTTTGTATTAGATGGCTCTGCTATGCTTCCTGGTTTAGAGAGTAGTGGCATTATTAAGTAGGAGTCCTGTGGTGCCCAGAAGCTCAAGACTTTTACTCACCAGTACCTGGTTCTCCTTTGCAGTGGAGCTCCAGTTGCTGTTGGTGGGCAGTGGGTTTGGCCGCCTTTCTTCCTGTCTGCTGGCAGTGGCTGATCTCAGTCCACATGGCTGGCAGCTTGCCTCATCTGGCCCTTTGTGAGCCAGCAGTGGTACCTATTCCGGGATTGTTGTGAGCAGGGCTGTGTGCTGCCTCCCAGCGGCGAGGGTGGTGCTGCTGGGCCTACTGGGTAGGTGGGGCAGGTGCGCAGGAGTGCTGGCCTGGGGCTGGGCCACTAGCCAGGAGGAAGGAGCTCTCTTCAGCAGGCAGCACCCCAGTTGGGATGAGAGAGGGCCAAGAAAATTGGGCAAGCCTCCTGCCTGCCAGGCAGCGAAGTCTGAAGCTGCTGTGCCCATTGTGAGTGGCAGGCAGGCAGGTTGTATGCAGGAAGTACCTTGGGGCTGAGCTGCCCGTGAGGGGAATGGAGTGTTTGCAGGTCCCGCAAGCACCAGAACAGTTGGACTGAAGGATTCCATATAATTTTGAAAGTCTCTAATAAAAACACTTACTCCAAATATGGAGCAAAAAAAGCTGATTTTTGTGTTCCTTATAATATTCACTGCATAGTTTGTAACTCTGGAATCAGCAAAATTGAAATCTTCATTTTAAGACTATGACTTCTTTATGAGTTATATCAGTTTCTTATATTTATAAAAGAAAAAATGTATTTTATTACTAGTCACTAGAATGTATATGTTGGTAGCTAAGTAGGATTATGTGACTTCTGAATAATGGTTTTACAGGGTTAAGCTTTGTACGTTTTGTTTTATATAGCTCTAAATCAATAACCAAAATTCATACCTTTCCTCTAAAGGGCTACAGCAGAAGTATCTCTCGAACGGAAACAGTAATACGCTTTGCCTTCCAAGCCTCTATCACAGTTCTGTGCATTGCATGCCCTTGTTCCCTGGGACTGGCCACTCCAACTGCTGTCATGGTGGGTACCGGAGTAGGTGCTCAAAATGGCATACTAATCAAAGGAGGTGAGCCACTGGAGATGGCTCATAAGGTAAGATAGTCCCTAGAACTAAGAATTGTCCTATCCAAACTGGCAGAAGCACCCCTCTTGAGAAACACAGAGTCCTAAATTATTTCCAGATGGTCCATAAACTGAGCCTCTTCCGGGATTATCTTGAGGGTTGAGGTAGGAAAGGTGTTATTTTTGTTCAGCTCTGCATTGGCCTTCGTTATCTAAGATCTCTAAAAGTGCTCTAGGCCTACTCTGTCAGAGCAGACCCTGATGTGGAGCAGTGGCTCAGACTAGACCAGTCTTGAGGGCAGGAAGACAGAATAGTATTTGCCACAGAAAATTTGCCCAAGTCTTTCAGACTTCTAATTTATATGTTCATGACTCCATGTTTGTATGCTTCACCCAGAGACAGTGCCTCTGGCAGTTAGGTTGCAGTTTCTTCACCTTTGCTGCCACCAGGTGACAGTTCGCACGCAGCCTATGACTTCAGGAATATAATCCTATCTCTGATCTCTCTCATATTAGGATTTCAATGAACATCTCAATCACGGTTTCTTGACTTCAACTAAAACCATGTTCCTTTATGTCCTATTATGAAGATGTAAACTATATACAGATGCATGTAGCAAACACAGAACATAGTTTAGCACAGATTTGGAACCTCATCTAGCCAGTGAATATAAGCTATTCATTTTTATAGTAATTTATCACTTTGATAGAATTTCAGTCTTAAAAGATGCAAGAATGGTATATAGAACTCCTGAATACCCTTACTGCAGCTCTCAGGTTCCTTTCATAAGAACAAGGACGTTCTTTTGCATGGCCACAGTGCAAAGGTCAAAACCAAGAAATTGATGTTGAATAATACTATTATATAATCTGTAGTCCATATTCCAGTTTCCCCAGTTGTCTCCAATATGCATAATATCTTTTATAGATTTTTTTACTCTTGTGCAAAATCATGCTTTGTATTTAGTTATCCTGTCTCTTTTCATCTTGGTCCCTAAAGCAATCGTTTTCCAAGGTTTATATTCCAAGTTTACTATGAGGTTACTGTGTTCTCTAATTCCAGACTCTTCCTTTTCCCTGGCTTGGCTGAGTTTCCCTCATTGGTTCCCTGGGCTGCCTCTTATCAGGCCAAGATTTTCATCTGACCCATAAACTCAAAGCAACCCGGCAGGTCTTATCTGGGGCTCACTTCAACTTAATCACTTATATTTCTCTTATCATCATTTGCCTACTGCCCAGATTTCCCCTATAGATATGTAATTCATTAGTTTTGAAAGCCTCTCTTTCCCTGGAGGCACTAGAGGCACCTCTTAATTACCTATTAACAGTCAACCCTAAACAATAAGTTCTAGTTGTTTAACATACATCCACAATATGGCTGAACATTTGTAAGGGAGGGCTATTAGGTATAACTAAGTATTTCTTCCCTACTCTCCCTTCCAAGAGTCAGTTTATTAGGTCCAATTAAGTCAAAGGTCAGTTTATTAAGAAGCAAAATAGTAATCTGTTTGTTAAAGTAAACCTTATTCACATTTCTGGACAGGTGATACTAAGGATTATCAAGTCATATAGGTACATTGTATTTTCCTATTCTTACAGGTAAAGGTAGTGGTATTTGATAAGACTGGAACCATCACCCATGGAACCCCAGTAGTGAATCAAGTAAAGGTTCTGGTAGAAGGTAACAGAATATCACCCAGTAAGATCCTGGCCATTGTGGGAACTGCTGAAAGTAACAGTGAGCACCCTCTGGGAGCAGCCATAACCAAATACTGCAAGCAGGTACAATTTTCTCCCCTTGTTTATTAATGTATTCATCTCCTATAGGAATTACCCAGACCAAGTCCAAACTGGCACTTGAACTTGATTTAAATACATAGTTGATACGAGGCTAGAGAAACTTGTATTTCTCATTTTGTTTTGTAATATGTCTTAGTTTCTTAACAGAGACATGTATAAAGATGAAAACAGAAATTAACTGTAATCTTATGACACAGATACCTCCAGTTGACCAAAAAATTAAAATAGAGGTATTACATATTTTTAGTAGGAACATTCATGTAGTTCAGAGAGTTATGGAATGAAAAAGGAAAGCCTCATTCCCTGTGCCCTCCCATACGTCCTCTCTCCAAAGTTTAGCAAGTGTTAACCTGGTAACAGTCTTTTTAAATACAGCAGTCTCCCCTTATCTGCAGGAGATACATTCCAAGATCCCCAGGGGATGCCTGAGACTGAGGATAGTTCCAAACTCTCTCTGTATTATGTCTTTTTTACCATATGTACATACATACATACATATATACCTATGATAAAGTATAATTTATAAGTCAGTAAGATTATCAACAATGACCAATAATAAAAAAGAATTATAACAGTACACTGTAATAAAAGTTATGTGAATGTGGCCAGTCTCTCTGTCAAAGTCACTTATTGTACTGTACTCACCCTTCTTTTTGTGATGATGTGAGATGATAAAATGCCAGTGTGATGAGATGAAGTGAGGTGAATGGAGTGGGTATTGTGATGTAGTGTTAGGCTACTATTGACCTGCTGGCAATAATCAGAAGGAGGGTCATCTGCCTCCCGACTCTAGTAGATCGCAGCTAACTAAAACTGCAGAAAGCAAAACTTAGGATTAGGGAGACTACTGTAACTGATTTATTGAGATACAATTCGTGTACTATAAAGTTCACCCTTGTAAAGTGTACAATTCAGTAATTTTTAGTATATTCCCAAAAGTATACATCTGTTTAACCATTTTTAATGCATATCACAACATATATGCCTTTATTATTTTTTAAACTTCACATAGGTCACACAGTGAACAATCTTTGTACCTTTTTAAAAATTTTTATTAATTGTTTTTCCTATGTTAGGGCATATATATCTGCCTTATTGTTTTTAATGGTTATATTGTATTCTATTATATGATTGGTTGTACAGTTAACATCCTCGTCAGCTTTTGCAAGTTTATCTTTATGATAAATGCCTATTGAAGCAATTGCTAAATCAAAACATACATGCAGTTAAATTTTGATCATTACCAATGCTCACATGACAAATATTACCAACATTCACATAAAGGGTTGTAACAGTTTATATTTTCACCAGGTTGTGAGTCCCCATTTCCCTACATTCTTACTGACACTTTATTTTTTCCAATTTAATAAGTAAATAAATATTTACTCATTGATGGTTTGCTTTGCATTTTCTTAATTATGAGTAAGGTTGGGCATCTTTTCATTTGTGTATTGACAATTTGAATTTGTTTTTCTGTAACCTGTCTTCTTGTATCCTTTGCCTGCTTTTTTTTCCATAAGATTATTTACCTTTTCCTCATTGATTTGTATAAATTCTTTGTAAATTATCTCACATAATTTTAGAGTTAAAATGTGGCAATTTCTACCATTGGTGTTGCCATTTCTTTATTTGTTCTTTCCTTTTTACCTATTAACTGTTACTGACCCTGGCTTCTTTACACCCAAATCAAACAACAGAGAGGATGAAGATACAAAGAGCCAGAAACAATGATGGCCACCAGAATTCTTTGGCTTACTAAGGACACAGAATCATACTAGAGAGGCACTCTGGTAACTAAAGGCCCTGTTCTTTGTTACCCTTTGCCCTGTGCTGAATAGAAAATCTGACTTGACCATAGAATTAAATATTTAACTTGTAATTCTTTACTGGAAAGAGCAGAAAATATTGATAAAACTTCCATGTTTTCCATGTATAAATTTTAGAGAGTAAGATTAAAACAAAGGATTCTGAGGTTCTCCTGTAACTTTGAACAATATGATGTTCCTTCATTCTTATCAAAATCCACTGTCATATAGACAATAAAAAGTGACAGTTTTATTCTAAACATTTAGAATTAACCAAGCATGTAGCATGTGTCTAAACACTTAGAATTAACCAGCAGTATTATTTGATCTTGCTAATGATAACTTTGGATTATTAGAACAGCAAAGGAAATTCTGTTTCTATCTGTTAGGAGCTGGACACTGAAACCCTGGGTACCTGCATAGATTTCCAGGTTGTTCCAGGATGTGGTATTAGCTGTAAAGTCACCAATATTGAAGGCTTGCTACATAAGAATAATTGGAAGATAGAGGAAAATAATATTAAAAATGCATCCCTGGTTCAAATTGATACAAGTAATGAACAGTCATCAACTTCGTCTTCCATGATTATTGATGCCCAGCTCTCAAGTAAGCTAATTTTCTTTGTAGACAGTTATTTACAGATACCTAATTTTATAATCCTGAACTGTTATATTAAAAACAAAATTTAGCATTGTGGTGTCATTGTCTCAAATCAGTTTTACCATAGGCCTTCTGATCATTTCTCTCAAGTTACTTGTAAACATTTCCCAACTGTACTCCATGATTCCACTGTAGGGTGATGAAGTCTTGCCTTATTGATCTTCCGCATTAGTTAAGCTATCTTTTGTTTCTCACCACAGCTACTCTAAGCCTTTTATATCCTTCACAAGGTACTGTGGTCTTCCCCCTAGTTCCCTAAGCAAATTATCTGGCTTACTTTTCACATAGAAAAATAAGGTTATCTTATGTGTTCTTTCCACTTTTTTTTTGCCCAGACTAATTCCTTTTTCAAAGGAAGAGGTATCTCTCACTTTGCCTAACGAATTCCTTCATCTTTGCTGTAGATCCCACCCTCTCTTGATTCCTCAGGGACCTCACTCTGTTATATCCCCTTGCTTCTTCTTTTCCCAACGCTTTTTATGTAGGAACTTCTTCTCCTAAACATATAAATATTTCTTCCATCAAAATCACCTGTGTTCCCATCTAGATTTTTGTCCTGTCTTTCTTTTCCTTTATATCCAGGTTTCTAGAAAGGGTAATCTAGGCTTGGTGAATTCACTCATTCACTGCACAGTCTGCCTTCTGTTCCATCCATTGCTACTGAAACTATTTTTTCTAAACCCACTGATGACCTTACTCAGTACCCTTTCCAGTGGTCACTTCTCAGTCTTAATCCTGCATGACCTCACTAAGATATTTGACAATGTCAGCCATTTCTTCCTTCCTAAAACTCTTTCCTCCCTTGATTCCATGACTATGCTTTCTCTAGATCCTCCTCTCACCTACCTGGCTGTTCCTTCTAATCTTCTGATTCCTCTTTTATCCTGCTGTCAAATGTTGGGTGTCCTTAGGTTTTGTTCTGTCTTTAATTCATTTTATATAAGCTCTCTGTACAATCTCACTTATGCCTATCACTTGTTCTACCACCCGTACACTTCCACTACAACTCCAAAATCCATATCTCTAGCCAAGGCTTGTTTCCTGAGTTTCTTGTTGGTCTATCCATATGCCCCCAAACATATGCCCGCCTAAGTGTTCAGCACCCCCCCACCCATTTGTGCTCAAATGATTTTGCTAACATGCAAATCTGATTATATCACTTTCTGACTAATACCTTTAGCTACAGATGTGTATAACCTATTTTTGAATCACAAACCTTTGGAGGAATGTGATGAAAACCATGCCTATCCCTCAGAAAATTTCTATTTCAGAGATTCGCATATATCCTAAAGCCCATCCATGGAATTCTGCAAAGGATCCCGGGTTGACTGGCTTGCTTTCTCCAGCAGGACAAAGTCTAGTGTCTCTGGACTTTGTTCAAAATCTGTGCTCCGTGATGTATCTCCTGCCTCCTTGCGCCACCCATCTTGTCTTTTTCCACTGCTCCTCCCCCCATATACTCTGTGTTCTGTTCGTATGGCATTACTTGCATTTTCTACTTCTGTTGTGTCATTTCGTGCTTATTAGGTCATTTCATTTACTGTTTTCTCTGCATAATGTTATTCAGTGGCATCTATCTCATGAAATTATTTTCATCTTTCATGACTCAGCTCACATCTTTTTTCAATGGAGCCTTCATTGACTGACATGAATAGGCAGAGATAGTTGCTCTTTTTTAAAAATCATAACTTTACTTAATCTCTGTTATTGTACTAGGCAAACTGTATGGTTATTCCTTATTTATCTGCCTGATTCTACTGAACTGCGATCTCTTTACTATTTGTCTGTGAACTGTTAGTATCAAGCCCATTGACAAATAATAATTTTGTTCATTTGACAGCTTTTATTAAGCATGGATTGAGACACTAAAGAATCAGCAGTGAGCAGAATAGAAAGTCCCTATCTCATGGAGCTTACATTCCTGGTGGAAGAACACAAGATAGCAAATAAATAAGAAAATATAGTATGTCTGATGGAGATAGTGCTATGGAGGACAATAAAAAAGAGTAAGGGGTATAGAGAATGCTGGGATTAGTGGGTACTATTGTATATAGGATGATCAGAGTAGGCCTCATTGAGAAGGTAGTGCTTGAGCAAAAACCTGAGGAGGGGAAAGGAGAAAGCTGTGTGAATATCTGTGACAAGAGCATTACAGGCAGGAGGACTGTTAAATACAGAAGCCTTGAGTCAGGAGTGTGCTTGACTAGTTTGAGGAACATCAAGGACAACAGTATGTCTAGAGCAGAGTAAAAGAGTGGTAAGAGACAGGGTTATTAGTGAGGTAGTGTAGGACTAGATTGTGTAAGGACAGTGAAAGGACTTTGTTTTTTCTACTGAGATAGGAAGCCATTGGAGAGTTTTGTGTATAACAGTGACAGAAGCTGACTTAACTCTGGTTGCTCTGGTAAAAATACACTATTGAGGGGAGATGAGGGCAAGGGAAGAAGCAGGGAGATGAGTTAGTAGGCTGTTGCCATAATCCAGGTGAAAGATAATGGTGGTTTGGATCAATGTCGTGATAATAGAAGTCATGAGACGTGGTCAAGTTCTGAATGTATCTCGACTGGAAAGCTGGCTGACAGGTGTTTCTCACAGATTGGATATGGGTATGAGAGAAACAGGAGTCAAGAATTATACTAAGATTTGTAGCCTAAGCAATTTAGAAGGATGGATTTACCACTTAAATAAGATGGAGAAGATCACAGGAAGTGCATTACTGAGGAACACTGATCAGGAGTTTAGTTTTTGACATGTTAAATTTGAGTGCCTATTAGATAGTCAAGTGAAGATGTCATATAAATGGAAATATCAAGCAGGCAGTTGGCTGCACAAGTCTGGAGTTCAAGGAAACAGACTATATTGGAGAGACAGATTTGGGAGTCATCCAATTATAGATCTTTGCTGTTTGATATGGTAGTCATTAGTTACATGTGACTATTAAATTTTTAATTAATTAAAAATTAATTTAATTTAAAATTTATCCCTTCAACCACCTAGCCACAATTTAGTGCTCAATATCCACGTGTTAGTGGCTACTGTATTGAACAGAGAAGATACAGAACATTTCTGTCATCATGGAAGGTTCTACTGGACAGATCTTGTATTGATGGTATTTAAAGCCAAGAGACTAGATAAGATCACCAAGGGGTGAGAGTAGATAGAAGCAGAAAAAAAGATTTAAGGATTGAGCCCTGTATAACTACAAAGTAAGAGGTCAGGGAGATGAGAAAAATCAGCAAAGAAGACTGAGAAGTGGTGAGTGAGGAGGTGATTCATAAAAATGTGGTGTCCTAGAAGCCAAGCAAAGTAAGCATTTCAAGAAGGGGGTAGTGATAACTGTTAAATGCTGCTAACAGAGTAGGTAAGCTGAGGGCTGAGAATTAGCCATTAGGTTTATTAAAGTAAAGGTAACTGGTGTACTATAGAACAAGTTTTTGAAGTAGTAGAGATCAAAGATTTATTGGAATGGGTTCACAAGAGAACAGGAAAATATAAATTGGAAACAGTCCATGGAGATAACACTTAAGAAGTTTTGCTATGTTTAGAAAAAGAAAAATTGGGCTGTAGCTAAAGAGGTAAGTGGGATCAAGAGAGGTTTTTTTTTTTATGTATAGAAGAGATAGGAAATTTGATTATGTAGGAGAGGAGAGAATTGTTGGAGAGATATTGTAGAATAAGCAAAGGAGGGGGATCAAGTGTGCTAGTGGAGAGGTTGGCTTTAAATAGGAGCAGGGGCAGTTTATGATAACAGAAGGGAAGCTAGATTAATTTGTACACAGGCACAGGTAGTTGAGTAGATTGTGGAAGTTCTCTTCTGATTGCTCTTATTTTCTTCCTGAAGAAGGAAGCAGAGTCATTGTTTGATATGAGAATGGGAGAAGAGAAGGTATAAAATAGCTATCTAAAAGGAATGGAGAATGAATGGACTAGGGAAATATAGTAGAACTGCCACACAGCACTAAGGGCCTGCTTAAAGTTAGTCATCAGATGTTTAAAATGAGACATCGGTATGGTTGTATGTTTTCATCCAACCACATTCAGCTTCTGATGCACAAAAAATATTTTGAATTTAATTCAATTGCTATGGAAGTTCAAAGGGAAAGCTTCACCAAGAAAAGTTTAACGTTTGAACTGACTCTTGAAGAACATGATAGAGGTTGGTATTTGGAAGGGAGGGTAAGGACATTCCAGGCAGAGGCAGCAACATATGGCCCAGAGGCATGGGAGAGCAAAGTATGTTCCTTGAAAATTTGGAAATGGTTGTTGTAGGCTGTGTTCTGTCAAAAGTACAATGTTGTTACTGTGCAAGGTTGGACAGAACAACATACCTCGTGGGTTGTTGTAAGTATTAAAGGAGCTCATTAAATGTTATTTCTGTACTTGCTTTGCTTTCAGATGCTCTTAATGCTCAACAGTACAAAGTCCTCATTGGTAACCGGGAGTGGATGATTAGAAATGGTCTTGTCATTAGTAACGATGTAGATGATTCCATGATTGAACACGAGAGAAAAGGTCGGACTGCTGTGTTAGTGGCAGTTGATGGTAAGGTTTTCTGTAAGCACACTGTAATTCAGTGTCATGATCCCAGTTATGGTTTTATATGTAGTTTTGAGACACAACCATTAGGGCTATTCAAAAGCAGCCTGAATGCAAAGTGAAAATGTTAGCAATATGTAATTATTACTGATTAATTTAAAATTCTGTTGCATTTGCCTGGCTTTGCTATTTTCCACCCTAGCCTATGTTTTTTTCTTTTAAGCTAATAAAGGATTTTTTAAAACCTAAAGGTAATAAAAATTAATAGCAAAGTAAAACAACATCTGTAATTTCATCATCCTAATACAGTGTCGGTTTTAATTGCATATATCCCATTTCTGGGCTTTTGGGGGCACATATATATATGTGTATATATATATATATATACACACACACACACACACACACACACACACACACATACACACACACAGACTATATTTGCAGAATTACAATATTACTACGTATACTATTTTTAAATGGGTGCATTTTATTGTGTGTAAATTTTACCTCAATAAAGAATAAAATTTAAAATCCCTTATACACATACTATTTTATTTTGCCGTATTTTATTTAATAATATTCTCCAGTTTTATTTTAATGCTGCATCATTTATAAAACTTACTGTAACTTAATCATTCCCCTGTTGGAAATTTAAGGTATTCCTAATATTTGATTCTTGTAAATAACAGTACAGTAAACATCTTGGAAGTTTTAGGTGCTTTCTTAAATTATTTCTTAGGGTAAATTCCTAGCTGTGAGATTAATTAGTATACATTTGCAATCCTTGCTAGGCAGTATCTTACTATAGCCTTTTTAAGACCAGGAAGAAACAGAAAATACCATTCACTTTTGTTTTTAAAATGAAGTAACTGCTTGCAGTGATTTTTTTCCCCCAGTATAAAATGCCAGTTTGTCTCCATCCACCCCCTTCACCTTAGAAAGAAAAAAAAAGTACTAATGTTCAGTTTTGTTTGCCTTTAAATGAGCTAAAGTGGTTGGGGCAGTTGGCCAATACTTCTGTAAGGAAAGAAAAAGAGTGTATTAGCACCCAGTCAGTTTTCATTTTCCTGTTACTACCTTCGTTAGTAACTCCTCCCTCACTCTGTTAAATGTTCACAACCAAATATGGAGGTTTGTTGCAGGGCTTGTGGTATAATGTCTGTCTCGTGAGCATGGAAAAAATCTGAGTTAAGCCAAGCCCTAACAACTTAACTTAACAAAATTCATTTCTGTCTGAAATTTTAAGTCAGAATATTATTCTGCTTTCACCATATTCCAAACTCTCATATTTCCTGGTGCTCCTATATTAGATGAGCTGTGTGGCTTGATAGCTATTGCTGATACAGTGAAGCCTGAAGCAGAATTGGCTGTCCATATTCTGAAATCTATGGGCTTAGAAGTAGTTCTGATGACTGGAGACAACAGTAAAACAGCTAGATCTGTTGCTTCTCAGGTAATTGGTTTGCTTAGTTCTTGGGGTAGGGGGTATGTGGTAACTTCTCATTCTTCATACACATTTTCTTTCTTGCCTTCAAATGCTGAAAAATTCATATTACCTATTATTTTCACTATCACTGAGTAGCCATATCTGGTGCCTTAAAGAAAAATTGACATGCTCTGTGGGAAGGGCTTTGGGCTTTGTGTGTTGCTATTATAAGTAAAAAGCTATTTGCTTAGTTCATGAGATGCTTGAGTAACACCATACAACAGTTTCTGTTGATGCTTCTTTTGAAACGTTACTCATATTTTTCACCAGTGCTGCCAGCCTAAGCACTGGGTCTTATCCTCTCATGTCCAAAATACAGCAGTAGTTCCATGCACTTCCCTGTCTATTCCATCCTGAATGCCACTGATGGAACCACCTTCCTGCACCACTTTGACATCATTTTTCTGCTAGTGACCCCCACGTTTGTTTTATCTCCCAAACTCTTCTCTTTTCTACTTTGGAACACCTTCTGCCCTCTTCTATTAAGTAACATAAGCAATACAGGAATACATTCTTGTATGAAAATATACAGAAGGATATAAAGTAAAAAGTTTGTCACCCTTTTCCCAAACTCCCTGTCAGGTCTTACCCCCTCCACACACACACTTTTTCATATGCATATATGTTCATATACATATGTACAGTGCTGGTATTTTGAACACACATTGGGTAATTTTTGTACAGATTGGTCAGTAGTTTGCTTTTTTTAACATGAAAAAATATAAGCCTTGGAGTTTTGTCTATGTTTGAAAATACAAAGTTATTTCATTCTTTCTACATTGCTGCATGGAACTCCATGGTATGGATGATCATAATTGATGTGTCATAATTTAACTGTTCCTTTAATGATGGGCATTTACGTGGTTTTGAAAATTTTATTGTTACAGGGCAGTAATGTACAACCTTAGATATACATCTTTTTGCACATGTACAAGTATGTACAACATACAATTAGAGGGGGAATTGCTAAACTAAATGATGTGTGTACCTTGACAGATGCTGCCAAATGCCCTCCAAAAAGGTAGTACCAGTTTACAGACCTACCAACAGTGCATAAGAGAGCTCATTTCTCCATATCCTTACTATCACTGGATATCACCAGTTTTTAAAAATTTAGACAACTGGTGGGTGGAAAAATGATGGTTCGTAATTGCTGATTCATATTTCAGAGACCAGTAATATTTCTTGAAATGAATTGAATTCATCTTTCCTCATGTAGGTTGGCATTAATAAGGTGTTTGCTGAAGTTCTACCTTCCCACAAGGTTGCTAAGGTGAAGCAACTTCAAGAGGAGGGGAAACGGGTAGCAATGGTGGGAGATGGAATCAATGATTCCCCAGCCCTGGCCATGGCTAATGTGGGGATTGCCATTGGTACAGGCACAGATGTAGCCATTGAAGCAGCTGATGTGGTTTTGATAAGGGTAAGTCTTATGGCCTGAACTTTGAGAAGTATGAGACTGCTCTACATGGTCAGGAATAGTGTTGTGAAGTATATCGAGCACAACGATTCTGTCCTAATGTCCATGCTCCCAGCTGTTGAGAGTGGGGGATTTCAAGATAGCAGTATGGGAAGTCTTTTTTTTAGTTTCAGGTGTACATAATAGTGGTTTGATTTTTTTATTAAGGTATCATTGATATACATTCTTATGAAGGTTTCACATGAGCAACATTGTGGTTACTACATTCACCCATATTATCAAGTCCCCCTCAACATACCCCATCGCAGTCACTGTCCATCAGTGTAGTAAGATGCTATAGAGTCACTGCTTGTCTTCTTTGTGCTATGCTGCCTTCCCTGTGACCCACCTACATTATGTGTGCTAATCATAATGCCCCTCAATCCCCTTCTCCCTCCCTCCCCACTCACCCTCCCTTTCCCTTTGGTAAGAATTAGTCTCTTCTTGGAGTCTGAGTCTGCTGCTGTTTTGTTCCGTCAGTTTTGCTTCGTTGTTATACTCCACAAGTGAGTGCAATCATTTGGTACTTGTCTTTCTCCACCTGCCTTATTTTGGCAGTATGAGAAGTCTTATTAACTACTTCCAGATTTACCCAATCCAGCAAAACAAATGAGGATGACAAGCTTCTAAAGGAAAGAATGAGATTGGAAAATAGAATAAAATTATCTTCAGTAAATAAGTGCTGAGGTTATTTTAGTGGGATTTAATTCCTATACCAGCATACAACCCTCTAAGTGTTTTCAGAACCCAGAGAAAAATTCCTGAAAAACATCTTCCTAGGCTGACTCAAATTTTTAGCAATGTCTGATATTTGTAGTTTACTCATATATTACCCTAAGGTACACATAATCTTAAATATACACACTACCTAATGCAAAAGTTATTAGTTAGGTTATAGTCATTGATATAAAAAATATTTCTGTTCTCAGAATGATCTTCTGGATGTCGTGGCGAGTATTGATTTATCAAGGAAGACAGTCAAAAGGATTCGGATAAATTTTGTCTTCGCTCTAATTTATAATCTGGTTGGAATTCCTATAGCTGCTGGTATGTGACTGGTAACTAGTATTACTTTTTCCTCTGAAATTGGTAGAGACCTATCAGATTGTAAGTTAGTTTTGAGTTCAGTTTTTGTATGTAGCCTGCTGGTGTGATGAGAGATAATATTAAAATCAGTAATTTTGATTTTCAGCAATATTCATTATAGCCTAGAATGTGTAAGCATTCTGACAGGTTTATCTTATTTTACTTTATTTTACCCATATTTTGAAAAATTTCAAGCCCACATAAGGAAAAAATGATACAGTGAAAAACCTGTATTCCTTTCACTTACATTCATCAATTAATAATATTTTGCCACATTACTTAAACTTTCTCCGTGTACTCTCACACACATACACATTTCTTTACTTATTCATTTACTTTTTGTTGAAGAGAACAAATTTACCCTTAATTTCATTACCCAAACACAACTACTGTTAGCATTTTAGTAACAGTTTTTGTCTTATTACATAGTTGTAACTACAGTGCACAAGAATTTTCTGCTCTTCACTTAATATTCTACTACCCAGCAGTTTTTTTTTTAAGTTTGGGGACCAGATGAGAAAGAGAGAACTTGAATGAAGGAATATGACCAAAAAAAAAGCAATTTAGAGTTGTTTAATTAGCATCTGATAATTGCCTGTACTTTGGGTCTTGGTAGGAGTTAGTAATAATATAAGAGAAACAGTTATCACTTTCTTCTTGTTCTCTTAATGGTTTGAGAGCCAAAGAAAGACATGAAATGACCTGAGAGCAATTAGTATGTTGCTTATCAACAAGGACACACAAATGCTGAGAAGACAAAGAGTAAAAGGACAATCAAAGTCCAGAGAGATTAACTCATGGCACAAGTGATTTTTTAAAAATTTACACAAATAACATATAATCATTGTAGGAAAAGTAGAAAAATACAGATAAGGAACACAAAAAAATTAAAAGTCCAGTAAGTCTGTCTCATCCCTGTCATATGAGCAAATATTAAAATGTCTGTCAAAACCAAGTGTAGATAAATTTGTAGAACATGAACCTTTACACTATTGGTGGGATTATGATCTGGTACAGCCACTTTGGAGAGCAACTGAGAAATAAAGTTGAAGACGTGCCTGTGTTATAACCCAGCAGTTTCACCTCTGGGTATGTACCCTAGAGACATTCTCAAACATATGCACAGGCAGACATGTACAAGAATGTTCAGAGCAATACTCTATCAGTGAAAAATGGGCAGTGTAATAAATCTCCAATAGGATGAATTGCTGAATAAATATCAAACAAGGAAATGATTTTTGTGTACATATTGGAAACACATTGGTAATCTGCTCAGTACTATCTGCTCTAACTAATACAAACTTGTTTCCTAGGAGTTTTTATGCCCATTGGTTTGGTTTTGCAGCCCTGGATGGGATCTGCTGCAATGGCTGCTTCCTCTGTTTCAGTAGTACTTTCTTCTCTCTTCCTTAAACTGTAAGTATGATGGCTTGCTAACCTTTGTATTTTATATTCCTTTTATCATGCACAGTTAGTCTTGGTAGGTTGTATTCTCATATTGATCAATGATAAGCCCAAAATGTTAATAATTAATGTTAGCCATGTAAGTATCACCTTATATATAGTCTTTACATAGCAACCACAAGCACTGAGTGGGGTAAAATCTAGTACATTGGCTCTGGGAAGTAGGATTTCTGATCATGTGACTGCATAATGCCTTTTGAGCTACTTTCCTAGCGGGAATCACCTTTGTACATTTCATACCAGGCAAATCTCTTTCCATTTTTGAATGTAACAAGCATCTAGCTCACATTTGGTTATTTCAAACTAGTGTACTTTTGCATGTGTCCAGTTATAGGAAACCGACTTATGAAAATTATGAACTGCATGCCCGAAGCCAGATGGGACAGAAAAGTCCTTCAGAAATCAGCCTTCATGTTGGAATAGATGACACCTCAAGAAATTCTCCTAAACTGGGTTTGCTGGACCGGATTGTTAATTACAGCAGAGCCTCCATAAATTCGCTACTGTCTGATAAACGGTCCCTAAACAGCGCTGGTACCAGTGAACCTGACAAGCACTCACTCCTGGTGGGAGACTGCCGGGAAGATGACGACACCACATTGTAACAGGCCACAGACAGAGGGTGCTAACTAGCTGATGTTGTTACGCATGGACACAGCATTCGTGATGTCACCTTAGCTTTTCAAAATATCGTGGAAGGATTTTATGTGGGTCTCACAGTCTTAATTTAGGGTTTCTATTTGAGTTGTATTTGTCTAATGGGAAGAGTATCTTTTTTCAGGGCATTGGCTCTGAACATAGCTTTATTTAAAATGACTCTGATAATTATTGCTTTCACTAGCTATAGGTAAGGTGGGCCAGTGAGGTTTACAACAAGCCCTATAATTGAAGATTGCCAAATTGTTGCTGAAGTGATAATTTTCTATTGGACAAAAAAAAAAAAGGCTCAAAGAAAGGATAATTAAAAATTTGAAGATTTGAGAGTATGATCTTGAAGAGATTCCTGAGCTCTTATCCCTGCCAGATTGGGAACAGTGGCTTTCAAAGCATTATATAAAGAATCTATAAAACTGTTTTCCTTCCTTTTAGAAGGAAAACAGTAGAAACTATTTAAAAACAGAAATGCCTTATTTATTACAGGCTTTCTTCTCCCTCTCATTCTCCCTGTGTCTTTGAATTTGCAGTTGCTTTCTTAGATGCCCTGGTGCATTTTCTTATGTTAATCTTTTTAGCTGGAGGTAATTTTTCATTGATAAAAATAGCTATCACCTTTCCAATATCTTGTTCCTTTCTTTAACTTGTAGCTCAAAAGACCTTAAGGGTCTGTAGAGTTCCCTGCTTTCCATCTTCCCATTGTGGTAAAAATATGTCAGATTCTTCCTTCTATGACTCTCTAGCTCTGTGCAAGCTTTCAATTCACTCCTGCTGAGTTCAGCTACAAGCTGTTTTTAGTGTACTCTGTCAGCCTCAGTCCAGAAGCTTAAGCTTTTGAGCCTCTTTCACAATTAATTTTTTAAATAAGATTAACACTACCATCTTTAACATAAACAGGTCATATAAAATTACCTGGATTCACTAAATTTTTCCTTTTTTGGAGAGAATATAAGACCTTAGCTGGTATATATGATTTAATATATTTTAATTATCTTTTAGTCTTTTAGATAACCTCTCAAAATGACTTTAAAATAATGCTGTTACATGAAGCTGCTTTTACCAAAAAGTATAAAAACTGTAATACAGAAATGAGACTCTCATTAGGTTGTGATACCTCTTGGCCAAATCTATACTTTTCTCTAGTTTAACACATTTGCACTTGCAAGTTAGCATCGTTCACAAATTCAGGGGCTTGTTCTCATTGCCATATAGATTTAGAACATTCCCCAGTGAGTTCCTGGGAGTTAATACACTGGTCAGAGATCTGGCACTTGTGTCACTATTTAAATTTCATTTAATTTTAATTAATTTAAATTTAATTGCAAGCTGGATTTCATATGCAAAATTTGTAAGTGAAGAGAACTCATAAATAAATTCCTAGTATTTTGTTCCCATTGCCATATGGGAAGCTGCTAGCACATAGGATTTGTACTCAGTAAATGTTAGTGCTTTTCTCCCCTTGAGGGCAGAAATAAATACTAAAAATCATTTTTATAGGACAGAGTCTGAAATTAGCTGGGAGTGGGGGATGGGTTTCTTCCTCTCCTACTTCCTTTCTCTCTTATCCTTTCATACATACAAAACAGTTTACAACATTATTACATGCTATCTTTTCAGATTTGGAAAATATCTCATTTTTATCTCAGTTATCATAAAGAGAGAACTGAAACTTTTGATGAAGGTGCTATTAATCTAGAAAGGCAAACCCGTTTTCATGAAATATGAATGAGTTTGTATGTACAGGCTCTTTTTTAGACCAGTGCCTCTGCCATCGTCCATGCTTCCAGTTTGAATTTTAATATTTTGAAAATTTTTAATTCCAGTGGCCCATCATAACACAATATATTTTTTCTAGAAGAAACAGCTGATATGACAAAATGTAGAATAGACTTTTGAAAAAGAAGTACCTCTCTCTTTCTCATCCTCACTCCTCTCTCTCTGAAGCACTTGAACATAGCCTGTTAATGCTTTTATTACTATGTGTGTGTCTGAGTTGTGCTCTTGGCCCGCACATGCCAGGGGACCCACATGTCCTAGGACAGTGAGAAGAGCAGCCTATGGTCTGGGAAAAAACAAGTATGTAATTTCAGCCCTTATTACCAGAACAGGTAACGTCGTTCAGAAAGAATCTTGCTTTAAATATCTGTAGTCATCTTTGAATTTTCTATCACAAATCTCTTTTATAATCCAGAACTCCCATTAGCTTCACAGAGCAGCTGTATTCACAGGAGAGGGAGGTGATATATGGAGGGGATCAAAAACATTGTTTTCAGGGGACTTCCGGGAAGATGGCAGCGTTAGCAGGGCGGTGGAAATCTCCTCCCAAAACTATATGTATTTATGAAAATACAATAAGTACAACTATTCCTAAAAAAGAGACCAGAAGATACAGGACAGCACATAGCCTGCAGCTACACCTGAAAGGACTCGGCACCCCGCGAGGCGGGTAAGATAGGGAGCTGCGACCCGGCGGGACCCGAGCACTCCTCCACGCCAGCGCACCGGTGGGAGGAGAGGATTCAGAGCTGGGAGGGAGTGGAAGTACAGGCCCGCGAAATAACCAGCCCTGGTGATCTGTGCCGGGAGCGCTGACACACATCGCGCGGTGTAGCGGAGATTGGAGAGACAGAGGGTGCAGGATCTGAGCAGGGAACGCACCTGGGTCTTTGCAGCTGGCTCCCAGGAAGAAAAAAAAAAACAGCGCACGCTTTGTTCAGCGGTCTTAAAGAGACAGGAGCCCAGTGGAGGAGCCAGATCGCCCGGCACACTCAGCCCAGCAGTCTGGGAGTCCTGGGGAGTTTCGGACCCATTAGCTGGCGACTGGGAAAGGGTGGCTGCACTTAGACTTGCCACAGAGATCAACAGCCTCCCATTCGTTCCCACCCCGGCCAGAGCTACAAAGGGCCCTGCAGAGTGGCACAGTCACAGCTGTGGAATAGTGGAGCAACAGCGCCACCTACAGCATCCCTACAGAATCTACTCCCAGTGGGCGTTTTTTTTGTTTGTTGTTTTTTGTTTTTTTCTTCTGTTTCTTTTTTCTTTTCTTTCTTTTTTTTCTCTTTCTTTCTTTCTTTTTTTTTTAAGTCTTAAAGAGCCCAGCTGACATACATGGCACCTACCAGTGACCACTTGTATAGCCATGAAAAGACAGTGGAATATGGTCCAGACTAAAATCAACCAGACAACCCCAGAGAGGGAGCCTGAAGGGATGGAAATGCACAATCTTCCTGAAAAAGAATTCAGAATAAAAGTCATAACCATGCTGATGGACCTACAGAGATATGTACAAGAGCTGAGGGAGGAAGTGAGGAAAGACAATGCAGAAATCAGACAAGCGATCGATGAGCTTAACAGCAGACTGGATGAGATGCAAGAGACTGTTAATGGATTAGAAATCAGAGAACAGGAATACAGAGAAGCTGAGGCAGAGAGAGACAAAAGGATTTCTAGGAATGAAAGAATATTAAGAGAACTGTGTGACCAATCCAAACGGGACAATATTCACATTATAGGAGTACCAGAGGAAGAAGAGAGAGAAAAAGGGATAGAAAGTGTCTTTGAAGAAATAATTGCTGAAAACTTCCCCATGTTAGGGAAGGAAGTAGTCTCGCAGTCCACGGAAGCCCACAGATCTCCCAACACAAGGGACCCAAGGAAGACAACACCAAGACACATAATAATTAAAATGGCAAAGATCAAAGATAAAGACAGAGTATTAAAGGCAGCTAGAGAGAGAAAAAAGATCACCTACAAAGGAAAACGCATCAGACTATCATCAGACTTCTCAACAGCAACCTTCCAGGCCAGAAGAGAATGGCATGATATATTTAATGTAATGAAACAGAAGGGCCCTGAACCAAGAATACTGTATACAGCACGATTATCACTTAAGTATGACAGAGGGAGTAAACAATTTCCAGACAAGCGAAAGTTGAGAGAGAATTTCCCTCTCATAAACCACCTCTACAGGATATCTTAAACGGACTGCTCTAGAGGGAAGCACCCCTAAGGCTAAAAAGATGTCACCAGAGAAAATAAAATCATAGCAAAGAAAGCAGACCATACAAATACTAACTAAAGGCAAAGAATAAAACACCTAGTATACAAAGAATGGAGGAGGAAGAATAAGAAGGGAGAGAAACAAAGAAACATCAGACGGTGTTTACAATAACGTAACAAGAAAGTTAAGTTAGATTCTTAGTAAAAAAGCAACCCTTGAACCTTTGGTAACCACGAATCTAAAGCCAACAATGGCAATAAGTACATATCTATCGATAACCACCCTAAATGTAAATGGACTGAATGCACCAATCAAAAGACACAGAGTAACAGAATGGATAAAAAAGCAAGACCCATCTATATGCTGCTTACCAGAGACTCACCTCAAATGCAAAGATATACACAGACTAAAAGTGAAGAGATGAAAAAAGATATTTCATGCAAACAACAAGGAGAAAAAAGCAGGTGTTGCAGTACTTGTATCAGACAAAATAGACTTCAAAATGAAGAAAGTAGCAAGAGATAAAGAAGGACATTACATAATGATAAAGGGGTCAATCCAACAAGAAGATATGACCATTATAAATATATATGCACCCAACACAGGAGCGTCAGCATATGTGAAACAAACACTAACACAATTAAAGGAGGAAATAGACAGCAATGCATTCATTTTAGGAGACTTCAACACACCACTCACTCCAAAGGACAGATCAACCAGACAGAGAATAAGTAGAGACACAGAGGCACTAAACAACACACTAGAACAGATGGACCTAACAGAAATCTATAGAACTCTGCACCCAAAAGCAGCACGATACACATTCTTCTCATGTGCACATGGAACATTTTCCAGAACAGACCACATACTAGGCCACAAAAAGAACTTCAGTAAATTCAAAAATACTGAAATCCTACCAACCAACTTCTCAGATCACAAAGGTATAAAACTAGAAATAAATTTTAGAAGGAAATCAAAAAGGCTCACAAATACATGGAAACTTAACAACATTCTCCTAATTAATCAATGGGTTAACGACCAAATCAAAACAGAAATCAAAGAATATATGGAGACAACAACACAAAGCCACAACTTCTGTGGGATGCAGCAAAGGCAGTTCTAACAGGAAAGTATATTGCAATCCAGGCCTATTTAAAGAAGGAAGAACATCCCCAAATGAATAGTCTAAAGACACAATTACTGAAATTGGAAAAAGGAGAACAAATGAAGCCCCAATTCACCAGAAGGAGGGACATAATACAGATCAGAGAATAAATAAATAAAATTGAGAAGAATAAAACAATAGAAAAAAATTAATGAAACCAAGAGCTGGTTCTTTGAAAAAATAAACAAAATAGATAAACCCCTAGCCAGACTCATTAAGAGAAAAAGAGAATCTACACACATAAGCAAATCAGAAATGAGAAAGGAAAAATAACGATGGACCCCACAGAAATACAAAGAATTATAAGAGAATATTATGAGAATCTATATGATAACAAGCTGGAAAACCTAGAAGAAATGGACAACTTCTTAGAAAAATACAACCTTCCAGGACTGACCAAGCAAGAACCAGAAAAACTAAACAGACCAATCACCAGCAACGAAATTGAATCGGTAATCAAAAAACTACCCAAGAACAAAACCCCTGGACCAGATGGATTCACCTCTGAATTCTACCAGACATATAAAGAAGAAATAACACCCATTCTCCTTAAAGTTTTCCAAAAAATAGAAGAGGAGGAAGTACTTCCAAACTTATTCTATGAAGCCAGCACCACTCTAATACCAAACCTGGCAAAGACCTCACCAAAAAAGATAATTACAGACCAATATCCCTGATGAACGTAGATGCAAAAATATTAGCAAACCGAATTCAAAAATACATCAAGCGGATCATACACCATGATCACGTGGGATTCATCCTAGGGATGCAAGGATGGTACAACATTCGAAAATCCATCAACATCATCCACCACATCAACAAAAAGAAGAACAAAAACCACATGATCATCTCCACTGATGCTGAAAAAACATTTGACAAAATTCAGCATCCATTCCTGATTAAAACTCTCAACAAAATGGGTATAGACGGCAAGTACCTCAACATAAAGGCCATATATGACAAACCCACTGCTAACATTATACTTAACAGCGAGAAGCTGAAAGCTTTTCATCTAAGATCGGGAACAAGACAGGGATGCCCACTCTCTCCACTGTTATTCAACATAGTACTGGAGGTCCTAGCCACGGCAATCAGACAAAACAAAGACATACAAGGCATCCAGATTGGTAAAGAAGAAGTCAAATTGTCACTATTTGCAGATGACATGATATTGTACATAAAAAACCTAAAGACTCCACTCCAAAACTACTAGAACTAATATCTGAATTCAGCAAAGTTGCAGGATACAAAATTAACACACAGAAATCTGTTGCTTTCCTATACACTAATGATGAACTAACAGAAAGAGAAATCAGAAAAACAATTCCATTCACAATTGCATCAAAAAGAATAAAATACCTAGCAATAAACCTAACGAAGGAAGTGAAAGACCTGTACTCTGAAAACTACAAGACACTCCTAAGAAAAATTAAAGAGGACACTAACAAATGGAAATGCATCCCATGCTCTTGGCTAGGAAGAATAAATATTGTCAAAATGGCTATACTACCTAAAGCAATCTACAGATTCAACGCAATCCCTATCAAACTACCAACAGCTTTCTTCAATGAACTGGAACAAATAATTCTAAAATTCATATGGAACCACAAAAGCCCCCGAAGGGCCAAAGCAATCCTGAGAAGGAGTAATAAAACGGGGAATTACACTCCCTGACTTCAAGCTCTACTGCAAAGTCACAGTAATCAAGACAATTTGATGTTGGCACAAAAACAGACCCACAGAGCAGTGGAACAGAATAGAAATCCAAACATTAACCAAAACATATACAGTCAATTTATATTTGATAACGGAGCCTTGGATATACAATGAGGAGATGACAGCCTCTTCAGCAGCTGGTGTTGGAAAAACTGGACAGCTACATGTAAGAGAATGAAACTGGACTACTGTCTCGCCTCATACACAAAGGTAAACTCAAGGTGGATCAAAGACCTGAATGTAAGTCATGAAACCATAAAACTCTTAGAAAAAAACATAGACCAAAATCTCTTAGACATAAACATGAGTGACTTCTTCATGAACATATCTCCCCAGGCAAGGGAAACAAAAGCATAAATGAACAAGTGGGACTATATCAAGCTGAAAAGCTTCTGTACAGCTAAGGACACCATCAGTAGAACAAAAAGACATCCTACAGTATGGGAGAATATATCCATAAATGGCGTATCTGATAAGGGTTTGACATCCAATATATATAAAGAACTCACGCACCTTAACAAACAAAAAGCAAATAATCCAATTAGCAGATGTAATGTTGGGGGGGCATGGCAAGGGCTGTACAACTCAGAGAAGACAAGTAGTGATTGTATAGCATCTCGCTACACTGATGGACAGTGACTATAATGGGGTTGGTGGGGGGGGACCTGATGAAGGGGGTAGTTTAATAACCATAATATTGCACATGTAATTGTAGATTAATGATACCAAAATAAATTATTTAAAAAAAAGTTTAAAAAAAAAGAGGCATTGCTGGAGGCCCCAATAAAGTAATCATGCAACCAAAAAAAAAAAAGCTTTGCTTTCAGTTAGTAACTAGCTTTGAGTAACTAGTTAATAGAACAAATTTATAAGTGTGTGTATGTGTGTGTATTTATTTACATATGTGCAAATATATATGCACACACATATTACTATATATAAGGAAAATAGATTTATATTTGAATTTGATATTTGAAGTTCTTTATTTGTTTTTCCTTTATCACTCTTTGATATTCACTCAGCAGCCATGCCCTCTCTGAACACAGCAAGGATGTTTTGATATCCAGTATAGGTTCAAACTCAACTATAGGGCACCTTTTATATTAAATATCCAAAGATGCCTTTTGAATTTCAAAGGTTAAAACTCAACTAGAATATTTAGTGTTGTAGTCTCAGGAAGTATGGTTGTCAGTTGTGAAAATAGAAATGTTACTTTTCCTAGTTTAGTCTCAACATTTAGAGTGTTAAATTTGATGCCTTGTGAACAAATAATTTCATACCGTGCTTTAACTTTTTCAAAGTTATTCTTTTTTTTGATGTATTCTTTCTTCAGAATGCTTAAAATAGCATCATAGAGAGGATGTTTCCAAAAACTGAAGCGTGCATATCTTTATGTACAAAGCTTGAGATCAAGAATGTATGTTCTTAGAGAATTCTTTTTCCATTCCTTGTGGATCATGCTTTAAAATTATTTTTCTTAATATTTATTTTACTCTATTTTGTTATTTTCTTGTGGTGAGGCATCTGGTTACTGGTTATTTGAATAAGAATAAAAACATTCCTGGAATCACTCCAGATTTTTTATTTCTCATTTTTCTATATTTAAGAAAATACTATTTTACCAAATGTAAAGAAATAGATTCATGCCAAACTATTATCAATTTTTACACTAACTTTCTGTAGTCCCTCTCAAAGTTTATCTGGTATGAGTAAGCAGATAAAGCACAGAAGCCTGACTTCTTGTTCTTCAATTAAAAGAGCTTCTGTAATTGCATTGATAATAAGCCTTTTGTAGCTAAAACCAGGTGTCTCAACCTTATGATTTTAGTTAAAGAAATGTTTAACAAAACATTGTTAAACATTGATTGTTTAATACCCCAAACAGCAGTTTATGATGTTGTGCAATAATTATTTACTATAGTCAAGATATTCAGTAGTTTGTTTTTCCATAAGCATGTACTTGATCATATTTCTGCCAAGGATGTGCCTTCAACTTTATAATTACAGTATTGTAAAAAAATGTTTTTTTGTCAGTGTCTCTTTTGTTAAATCATCCAGCTCCTCAGTACTAGCAGTTCTGAAGTACCCTGTGGTTTTTAGTTTTTTTCTTTCTCTTTTTCTCTTTTTTACTGTTAAATCAGTGAGGGGTTGGGATTGGAGACAGCACCACACATTTGCTAAGAGTGGGAAGGAAGAAATATAGTTTCCTTCAGACTCCACTCCACCTGCTGTATCATGTTGTGAGGATGAGAAACAAAGCAATACAGTTGTCCTCCTTTACTTTGTAGTCTCTAATACATTCTTGGTAGATTGTCTATCCTAAGTGAGCTTAACGGAGAATGGAGCTTTTCTTGCATTTGGGGGGCCCTGTACAGTGTGTCAGGGTCCCATCTGCAGGACATTCCCATACCAAACACTTCTTTGAATTAAGAAAAAGGTTTTAACTGATTTGTAAGGAAAAACTACTTTTCATCCCCCCCTCCCCCCGACAGACACACCCAAATCCCTGGGATTATTCGGCATGATGAAATAGGATTGGAAAGGGAAACATGAGTAAAATACCTAAGGCACAGCCAGTAGGGTGTGTAGGTCAGTTACTGGTCTGGAGCTGAGTTGCTAGTTTCCTATTTTGAAGGGAGCTGCTTTTGCCTGTAGGAAGGCCCGCCCGATAGGGCGTGATGTGAGGAACACCGAAATAGCCTGCTTGCCCCAAATACTCTCTATACCAATTACAGTCCTTCGTGTTCTTAAACTTAGCACTTTAGCCTTTCCTTTTTCTCCATAATTGTTAGTCTTCATGTTGGTGCCAGTTCAAGTAAAATAATGCTCCTGCGTTGTGGCACCATCAAGTGCATTCTTAAATTTATAGCTGCAGTTGTTAGGCAAAGTCCTTGTTTCAAATAGTCACAACGAACCAGCTGCCTCTGTTCAAAATAAATTACTCTCTTCCTTATGAGGTTGAACCACTGGCAACGTTTGCTAGCTGACTACATTTTGGGCAAATTATCTTGAGACCAGGCTTCAGTAATGCCTTCAAACCTTGCTACTCAACGTGTTCCTAGATCACAAGGCTCGTAAGAATTGGAAGCTATCAGGCCCCACTCCAGACCTGCTGAACCAGAACCTGTATGTTAACAGGAATCCCAGGTGATTGTATGTGCATTAAAATATAAAAAGCACTGCCTTAAAGCTTTTATCTTCACTCTGCTTTGGGATGAGCTGGAAATGCCTCCAAATCTGTCAAGGACTCACAGTAGATATTCATCTTTCTCTCTCTCTTTCTCCAGTAAGCTCTGGGCCAAAGTTAAATTTTGCTCAGCTATCCCTGTTCAAATACAGGTTTGTCAATTCATTCATCCATGCATGCATGCATGCATTCAACGAATATTTGTTGAATGTTACTGTGGGTGAGGCACCTGTTCTAAGTATGGATGGTGACAGTAACAAACAAAACAACAGAAGCAAAACCCAAAACACTGCTCCCAGGGAACTTAGATTCTGAGGTGGGAAGGCAGACAGTAAACATAATACTTAGTATGTTAGATGGTAATAATTGCTATGGAAAAAATTAACAGAGGAGGGGAGATGGGGTACTGGGGAGGGGGCCGCAGTGTAAAACGAGGTCAGACAAAGGTGGCTCACTGAAAAACTGACATTTGAAGAAATACTTGAAGGAAGTGAGGGAGCTTGCCACATAGATGCAAAAGAGCATTGTAGGGAAGGGATGCATTATGGAACACACCAAATAAAAAATTACCTATTTTTTAATCCAAAATTCAAATTTAACTGGGTAGCCTGTATTTTATCTGGCAACCCTAGTTAGGAGACTATGACAATAATCCAGGTGAGTGACAATGGTGGTGGCTTAAGCCAAGGTGGTAGCAGTGGAGGTGGTTATATTTTGAATCTTGAAACAACAGGAGCTCTAGTTTCTGGTGGCTTGGCTATGGGGTATGAGAAGGATGTCAAGAATGTCTCCAAGATTTTTGGCTTCAGCATTAAGAAAGCTCAAGTTGCCATTTACTAAATGGGGAAGACAGTAAGTAGAACAGTTTGATTTGGGAGTCAGACGAGAAAGAAAGGTCAAAAGTTCAGTTTTATACATAATTTTGATATATCTATTCGGTATCCAAGAGGAGATGGCAAGGAGGCAACTGGATAAATGAAACTCAAAAAAAAATTCGGGGAAATTATAGGTTGAAATTATAAATTTGGGTGTTTCAAAAATGTAGAAATTTCAGTTTAAATGGATGAGATTTTATTTCCTATGCTACAACACTTGCTGGCATCTTCTGTTATCCTCATAATAATCCATGTGTTCTGAAGTTTATAGCTAAAGGAAATAAAGTGTCTTGACTTAGAGCTGAGGTGGTGACTTTGGCAAGCTGGAACTATATTTCACAGAATCGCCTTCCCTATATATGGGTTGGACTGGGTTAGGGTTAGCTATGAGACACCTTTTCTGTGAGCTGTAGAAGGCAGAAATGAAGTTGGGGTCATACATTTTTTACTCTTGGAGAGTCAGTGCAGAGCGCTGTGTACCTCATGTTGCTGCTGATCTCCTGGCTCACCTTGTTGGTATGGGGCAGCACCTGGCCCTGCAGCTCTCTAGCCACCATCACATCTCATCATTTAGCTGCTCTAAGGCCATGTCCAAGTGCAAGTGCAATTTTGGGATGTAGGGTGCCAGCTTCTCCTGTGGTCACCCATAGCATTGAGATTGGAGATGTGCAAGACAGACATGGGTTCTGTTTGTCCTCCTGAGGTCCAGTTATCCTCATGGCTTTCAAGTCATTTCAATTTCAAAAGGTTCCAGTTTCTCCTTACTCTCATTAACAACCAGCTTTCCTCCCTAATTGACATTCTGACTGACCTAAGGCCACTGCATACTCAACACTGGATGTAGAGGAAACAACCACATAAACGGCTCCACCAGCTCCCACAACAATGTTGGTTGAGTCTTTAGGGTTTTTTATGTACAATACCATGTCACCTGCAAACAGGTGCAGACAGTTTCACTTCTTCCATACAAATTTGGATGCCTTTTATCTTTTGCTGTCTGAATGCCATGGCTAAGACCTCCTAATACTATGTTTAATAAAAGTGGGGAGAGTGGGCATCCTTGTCCTTATTACCAATCTTATAAGAACAGCTTTCAACTTTTCACTACTAAGTATGATGTTGGCTGTGGGTTTGTTGTATATAGCCTTTATTATGTTGAGGTACTTGCCCTCTATACCCATTTTGTTGAGAGTTTTTATAATGAATGAATGTTGAATTTTGTCGAATGCTTTTTCAGCATCTATGGAGATATCATGTGGTTTTTGTCCTTCTTTTTGTTGATGTGGTGGATGATGTTGATGGATTTTCGGATGTTGTACCATCCTTGCATCCCTGGGATGAATCCCACTTGATCATGATGGATGATCCTCTTGATGTATTTTTGAATTCGGTTTGCTAATATTTTGTTGAGTATTTTCGCATCTATATTCGTCAGGGATATTGGCCTATAATTTTCTTTTTTTTGTGGTGTCTTTGGTTTTGTTATTACAGTGATGCTGGCTTCATAGAATGAGTTTGAAAGTATTCCCTCTTCTACTTTTTGTATTACATTAAGAAGGATGTATGTTAGCTTTGCTTTAAATGTTTGGTAAAATTCAGCTGTGGAGCCCTGTTTTTTGGGGTTTTTTTGATTACCAATTTGATTTCACTGCTGGTAATTGTTCTGTTCAGATTTTCTGTTTTTTCCCGGGTCAGTTTTGGAAGGTTATATTTTTCTAGGAAGTTGTCTTTTTTAATAGGTTGTCCAATTTATTGGCATATACTTTTTCATAGTATTCTCTAATAATTCTTTGTATTCCTGTGGTGCCCATTGTGATTATTCCTTCTCTATTTCTGATTTGTTTATTTGTATATTCTTTCTTATTTTCTTGATAAATCTGGCTAGGGGTTTGTCTATTTTGTTTATCTTCTCAAAGAACCAATCCCTAGTTTCATTGATTTTTTTCTATTGTTTTATTCTTCTCTATTTTATTTATTTATGCTCTGACCTTTATTATGTCCCTACTTTTTCTAGCTTTGGGATTCATTTGTTCTTCTTTTTCTAGTTTCTTTAATTCTGAGTTTAGACTATTTATTTGGGATTGTTTTTGTTTCTTGAGGTAGGCCTATATTGCTATATACTTCCCTTTAGAGCTGCCTTTGTGGCATCCCACACATTTTGGGCTGTTGAATTTTTATTTTTATTTGTCTCCATGTATTGCTTGATTTCTGTTTTAATTTGTCCATTGATCCATTGATTATGTAGAAGCATGCTGTTTAGCCTCCATGTGTTTGTAGGCTTTTTTTGTTTTCTTGGTGTAGTTTATTTCTTGTTTCATAGCATTCATACCAGTTGTCTGAGAAGCTACTTGATACAATTTCAATCTTTGAACTTATTGAGGCTCTTTTTTGTGGCCTAGTATGTAGTCTCTTCTGGAGACATTCCATGTACACTTGAGACAATGCTTTTGGGTAGAATGTTCTCTAGATATCCGTTAAGCCATCTGATCTAATGTATTGTTCAGTGCCTCTGTTTCCTTACTTATTTTTTCTGGCTGATCTGTCTACTGATGTGAGTGGTACATTAAAGTCTCCTAAAATGAATTTGTTGCAGTCTATTTTCCCCTTTAATTCTGTCAGTAATTGTTTTACGTATTTAGGTGCTCCTATGTTGGGTGCATAGATATTTATAATGGTTATATCCTCTTGTTGGACTGACTTGTTTATCATCTTCTAATGTCCTTCTTTGTCTCTTGTTACTTCTTTGTTTTGAAATCTATTTTGTCAGAAGTAAGTACTGCTTCTCTGTCTTTTTTCTCCCTTTTATTTGCATGAACTCTTTTTCCATCCCTTCACTTTTAGTCTGTGTATGTCTTTGGATCTGAAATGAGTCTTGCAGGTAGCATATAGATGGGTTTTGTTTCTTTATTCATTCTGCTGTCCTGTGTCTTTTGATTGGTGCATTCAGTCCATTTACGTTTAAGGTAATTATTGATAGGTATATACTTACTGCCATTTTATTAATTGTTTTTGGTTCTTATAGCTCCTCTCTGTTCCTTTCTTCCTTATTATACTCTTGTCTTATTTGATGGTTTTCTTTAGTGTTATGAATAGATTTCTCTTTTTTATTTTTTTTTGTGTATCTATTGTAGGCTTCAGTTTTGTGGTTACTAAAGGTTCAAGGATAGCTTCCTTACTATGTAACAGTCTATATTAAGGTGCTGATTGTTCTATTTGAAACTGAATCTAAAGGTACTTTTTTTTCCTTCTTCTTCCTCCTCCTCCACATTTTATGTATTAGATTTCACAATCTGCACTTTCTGTATATCCAACTGATTTTTTGTATAGTTGATTTTGCTTCTTTTGTTTTGTTTTAATTTCATTCTTTCTTGTTAATTAGTTGGTCTAACTACCTTTACTATCAGTTTATTTTCACTGGTGAAAGCTATTTAGCTTTAGGGTCATTTCCATCTACAACAGTCCCTTTAACATATCCTGTAAGGCTAGCTTAGTGGTGGCGAATTCCTTCAACTTTTGTTTATCTGGATATCTTTTAATACCTGCTTCAAATTTAAATGATAATCCCCCTGGGTAGAAGATTCTTGTTTGAAGGTCCTTCTGTTTCAGTACATTAGATATTTCATGTCACTCCCTTCTGGCCTGTAAGGTTTCTGCTGAGAAGCCTGCTGATAGCCTGGTGGGATTTCCTTTGTATATGATATTTTTTCTCTCTCTGGCTGCTTTCAGTACTCTCTCCTTGTCCTTGATCTTTGCCATTTTAATTATTATATGTCTTGGTCTTTTCTTCCTGGGGTTCCTTCTTTTAGGGGCTCTCTATGCTTCGAAGACCTGAGTGTCTATGTCCTTCTCCAGATTGGGGAAGTTTTCATCAGTTATTTCTTCAAAGAGACTTTCTTTCCCTTTGTCTCTCTCTTTTCCTTCTGGAACCCCTATTTTGTGACTATTGTTTCATTTGGATTGGTTACACAGCTCTCATGACTCTTTCATTCCTAGAGATCCATTTTTTCCCTTTGTTCCTCAGTGTTGTGTTCCTCCTAATTTCCATTTCATTGAGTGTGTCCTCTACTTGCAGCAATCTACTCTTTAATGTATGTTGTATTTCAGATACTGTATTTTTCAACTCTGAGTGGCTCTTTTTCAGCTCTTGTATGTCTTTGTTGAAATCCTCTGTGAGATCTTGAGTACTTTTCTGTAAATCAGTGAGCATGTTTATGACTTTTACTTTGAAATTTTTATTGAGGAGATTGGTGTTATCTTTCATTTAGCCCTCTTTCTGGTGTCTTGTCCTGTAATTTTGTTTGGAATATATTCCTCTGCCTCCTCACTTTGTCAGGGTTTTGGTATTTCTTCCTTTGTATTAAATGGCTCTGCTATGCTTCCTGGCATATAAAGTATTAGCTTTATGAAGGAGGTGTCCTATGATGCCCAGAGCTCAAGACTTTACTTTTCAGTGCCTGGTTCTACTTTGTGGGAGCCCCAGCTGTTGTTAGTGTACAGTGGGTGGACCCCCTTTCTGTCTTTCTACAGTGCCAGCAATTTGCCTTAGCTGCCTTTGTGATTTGAGCAGAAGCCTCTGTTGGAATCGCTGTGGGTAGGGCCAAACTCTGCCTGCCCTGCAGCAATGGTGGGGCTGCAGGGTTAATGGGGTAGGCCGGCAGATGTGCAGCTCTGGGGCAGGGCAGGATGTGCTGTGCTAGGCTTGGACACCTGCAGGGAGAAAGGAGCTCTTTCAACTGCCTCCTGCAGGCACCTTCCCAGTTGGGCTGAAATGGGGCAAGAAAGCTGGGAGAGTCTCCCTCTGCCTGCCAGACAGCAAAGTGTGATATTGCTGCTGGGCCGAGTAGGTTGGCTTGCTGGCAATACAAGCAGGGAGGTGCCTCAGGGCTCTGTTGCCAGAGAGGGGGATCAAGTGTCTAGGGCTCCCAAGAGTTCCTGACTTGTTGGGCCAAGGAAGGGCTGGGGAGGTATCATCCACTGGCCCTTTCTCCTGAGGAGAGAGGTCCATCCAATCCTTGCCTCTCTGGCACCTCTTCCACTGCTGGCAAGTCATTCAAACTGCTGCCTTTGCTTTGGGTCTCAGGAGTGGTGGAGCCTGCCTGCCCTCCATAAGTGGTTGGAGTCTCAGTCTCCCAGAGTGTTTCAGCTGTCCTTGGTGTCCAGCCCTGATAATCACCAGAACCCCATGTAATGTGGACTTGTGTTCCTGGAGATCTCCAGGTCTAAGTGTGTATGTTCCTGGGCTCCTATCCCTCCCCATTTCCTCTTTCTCCCAAGGCTGGGGTGGGTGGAGGGTTTGGGTCCTGCTGGATTTCTGCTCTGTCACTTTTCCTTTTTCTGTGTGGTCTTCTCTTCTGCAGATATAGGTGTTTTGTCCTGCAGTTTTCAGGTCATTTTCAGGTTTAGTTGTATTTGCTGTATTTTCTTCTTTTAAGTGTATTTTGGAGGAGGTTTCTGCCTTGCCTTCCTACTTCACCTTTTTTTTCACCCCTGAGTCACACCTCTCTTAAGCACCCTAGGCTTCAGAGCAGCTTGAGGGTTGTAGTTTTTCATCTGCAGATAACGTTTGTGAAAGCTGTGTAAAGGAAGAAGCTAATCTCTACAGAATCCATGGGTCATTCTATTAAAGCTGCCATTGGAAGATTTCAATATTTGTATTTACTAAGTACATAGATTTTTTTTATTGTTTTTCTTTTTTCAAATAAAATCACTGGTAATTCACCACTCAGAGATTAGTCACAGGGATGAAAGTACAAATAGAGAATATAGTCAATAATGCTGTTACATCTTTCTATGTTGACAGATAGTAACTGCACTAGTTGGGGTGAGCATTTAATAATGTGGATTACTGTTGAATTACTATATTGTATATTTGAAACCAATATATTGTATATCAACTATACTTTAATTAAAAAAAGGAAAAAAACTGCAGGAAAAAAGAATCACAGTCCCATCATGGTACATATTCTTTCAGTTTGTTTCCTTTGTATATGTACAGTTTTCCCTTGAACAACATGGGTTTGAACTGCATGTGTCCACTTATATGCAGATATTTTCAATAAATACAGCACAGTACTATAAACATATTTTTTCTTCTGTATGATTTTCTTAATAACATTTTCTTTTCCCTAGCTTACTTTATTGTATGAATACAGCATTTAATACATATAACACACAAACATGTCTTAATCAACTCTTCATGTTATCAGTAAAGTTTCCAGTCAACAGCAGGCCATTAGTAGTTTTTGAGTCAAAGTCATACATGGATTTTCTAGTACATGAGGGGTTTGTTGCCCCCTTGCCTCCTGTTATTCATGGGTCAGCTTTATAAAGCTAAACAGCGGTGGTTTTTAACCTATAGCTGAATGATGGGGAAGATGAAAATGAAAATAAGTAATTTTTCTTCCTTTTAAAAAATGTTTCAAAAATTGTATATTTTTAGCATATTGTATATTGTATGAATTGTATGTATTTAAGGTGCATAACATGATTTGATAAACATAGTGAAATGATTAGACAGTTCATCTAATTAACAGATCTTATCCTCACATGGTTACCATTTTCCTGTGTGATGACAGCAGCTGAAATCTTAGCAAATTTCCAGCATTCAGTGTGACATTAAGTATAGCCATCATGCTGTACATTAGATCTCTAGACTTAGTCATCCTACATAACTGCAGCTTTGTACCCTTCGACCAACATCTCCCCATTTCTCTCCTTTCCTGCCCTGGTAACCAGATTCTATTCTTGAGCAGCAACTAATTTTAAATCTTTGGAGGTAGTCATCTGATCTAAAGAACTTTACCTTCTGAAAGCCATTGACTTAGTTAGCTGTAGCCCTTTGCATTAGAAAAGCAACTCTGGGCACAAAATTATTTTAAAAGGAATTCAACTTTTAGGGACACAGCTAAAGAATTACTGTAAGAAACAAATTGGTTTGCATCCAACAAACTAGGTAGGTGCAGATTGAAATGCAGTGCCCCTCTTCTGTGGTCTTGGGAACGTGCCAGAACAATTGGTTGTTTTTAAGCCACTTAAAATGATGAGTTTAAAAGTCACAGAACCTTCTTTCGACCTCTTTTTGGGAACAAAGGGATCTTTCCTCAAACTATGTTCTTATACCTTTCACTTCTACACTACTTAGTAATTGTACCCAAGAGCATGTCTCTCTAGTAAACTGTTCTACATATATTGCTTGGTCTTCCTGCTTGATGCTCCACTGTCACCATGCATCTATCACCATACAACTGACCTCCTTTACCCCTTTGTCCACCCCACAAACCCTTCCCTTCTGATAACCACCAATCTGTTCTCTGATTCTATGAGTTTTGTTTGTTTAATTGGCTTGTTTTTAGCTTCCACATATAAATGAAATCGTATGGTGCTTGTCTTTTTCTGACTTACATCACTTAGGATAATACCCTCAAGGCCCATCCATGTTGTTGCAGATGGCAAGATTTCCTTCCATATCAGGCCTATTGTAAATAATGTGATGAACAAAGGTGTGCATATGTATTTTAGAATTAGTGTTTTTGTTTTCTTCTGATAAATACTTAGAAGTGGAATAGCTGGGTCATATGATGTTCTATTTTTAATTTTTTGAGAAACCTCCATACTGCTTTCCATAATGGCTGCACCAATTTGCCTTCTTCCCAACAGTGTACAAGGGTTCCCTTTTCTCTACAACCTCTCCAACACCAGTTATTTCTTGTCTTATTGATAATAGTCAGTCTGACATGTGGGAAGTGATATCATTGAGGTTCTGATTTGCATTTCCCTGATGATTAGTGATGCTGAGCATCTTTTCATGTGCCCATTGGCCATCTGGATGTATTCTTTGGAAAAAATGTCTGTTCAGATCCTCTGCCCATTTTTTAATTAGATTGTTTTTTGTTATTGAGTTGTATGAGTTCTTTATACATTTTGGATATATTAGCCCCGTATTGGATATATGATTTGTAAGTATCCTCTTTTATTCAGAAGGTTGCCTTTTTATTTTGTTGGTGGTTTCCTTTCTGTACAGAAGGTTTTTAGTTTGATGTTGTCCCATTTGTTTATTTTGCTTTTTTGGTCATTGCTTTTGGAGTTAGATCCAAAAAAATATTACCAAGAGCAATGTCAAGGACTTTGCTGCCTATGTTTTCTTCTAGGAGTTTTATGTTTTCTGGTCTTACACTCAAGTCTTTAATCCATTTTGTATTAATTTTTGTGTATGGTGTAAGATAGCAATCTAGTTTTGTGACTGTCCAGTTTTCCCAGCACCATTTAAAGAGACTGTCCTTTCTCCATTGTATATTCTTGCCTCCTTTGTTGTAAATTAATTGACTGTAAATGTGTGGGTTTATTTTGGAGCTCTCTATTTTGCTCTATTGAACTATGTATCTGTTTTTATGCCAGTATGTCAGTTTTCAAGGTCCTTGGGAGTTTCTAAGGTGTAGTCTTAAACCAGCCCCTGCATGTGGAGGGCAGGGAGAGACTGAAGAAAGAGACAGGTCACTCCAGATTGGTAGATGGCTGGGGTTTTTTTCTATCTAATTTTCTTGACTTTTTAAAATTGAAATGTAGTTGATATGCAATATTATATGTTGTACACACCATACATGTTGGCCAGGTGAGGCAGCACTGTCAGGTGTGAGAAGATGGACTGGGGGAAGATATGCCAGACCAGTACCATCACCTTCTCCCCTCTTTGAATGATGCATGTTCTAGTCCACGTATACTGTATTTCATCAGGCCCAGCTTGCAGCAGGACAGTGGAATCACAGTGGAGATTGAGTCATTCCCCCTTACCAGGGGTGTAAAGTAACTCACCCATCCTGGTGGGACATCCCATTGCAAATCCCAGTAGGTAATTCCTTTTCCAGGTGTGACGGGGGTGGTGTTCTCAGGGTGGATGATGATTAAACAAGCCCTTATAGGGGTCACAAAAGACCTTAAGTCTGTCTTCAAGAGTCTGGGACAATCCTCACTGTTTTCCATGTTCCAGCTCAATAGGCACTTACATCCCCTGGCAATCAGGGGGCTGATGCCCTAGCTCAAGTACAAAGCCTAGCAACTGACCCTTCAGTAGATATAACAGACTGGGTGCACAGAAAGAGTGCCCATCACAGTGCCTGGGTGAGATGGTGTATTGCCAAGAATGCTGGATTGCCCTTGAAATAGTGACTTGGCTAATGCAGTAACAGCATGTCCTGTGTGTTCTAAACAAAGCCTGAGACAACTGCCAAAGGAGTCTGGGACCATCCACCGATGCCCAGCCAGTAAGGGATTGGCAAATTGATTATATTGTCCCCCACCCCACAAGTGAAAGATCTAAATATGCCTTGGTTTTTATGGACACTGCATCTGACCTAATTCAAGCTTTCCTCTGGTGCCACACAAACCCGGCTGCCACCATTTAGGGGATTAGAGAAGCTGAGTACCACACCTTCAACAAATAGTGATGGGGTCACATTTCAAAGGTCATGATGTGCAAGAGCGGGTAAAAAGCACAGCATTGAATGGAGGTTCCATCACCCCTATAACCTGCAAGCAGTAGTGTTGGTAAAAAAAAAAAATGAAAGAGAAAAGAAAGAAATATTAAAGCAGCAAATTAAATTACTAACAGGTAAAACCACATTGGCTAGGAGGATTAAAATCCTGTCCCAGGCTTTAATACATTTAAATGATCAACCAGTAGGACCTGTTGCCCCATTTGGCATACTGGGGACCTCTGCCGAGGCATGCAATGCTGTGAAGTTATGAAAGTCATGAGAAACAGCCATTGACCCAGCTCTCACAATGGATCAATGTACTGTTGGACTTCCCACTGTCCAAGCCAAAGGGGTAATCCCTTTAGAACAGCTCAACTATCAGTGCAGAGGGTTAACAGCCAGAGCTCCTGTGTCACCTGCCAAACTGCTCTGAATTCAGCCCACTGGCTTCTGAGGTTTGTTCCTGTTTCCACCCAGATGGTGTCAGTGTTGACCTGAGGTTGCCGCAACCAGACCCATTTGTATACCAGGCATCAGCGGGTTTTTCTGGTTCCCTCTTTATAGGCTTCAGGAGCTGCCCCAAGAATAGGGGTAGGATCATCTGGAGGATCCATATATGCTAACAGGGCCTATTAGCATCCGCATTTGTAGAGACAGTGGGCTGGTAGACAAGGTGCTCCTCTGCTGCAAGTGAGAATGCTACTTAGTTAAAATGGGGTTTGAGCCATGGCAGCAGTGGGTTGATGGAACATATTTTTTACCTACCCCTTGACAGGAAGGGAAGCTCTTAACACAACGTGCTGTTCCTTAGTGAGAGGCTGTACTGGAATAACCTGATGTACATTGCTAGGAGCTGTTGTTCTGTGGGGGTGTATTGGATTTCTGTCTCCTTCTACAGCTGAGACCAAAATCCCAGGTATACTGTCTCCTTCTGTTGTCTCTGCCACAGTGCCCAACCCCTTCCTTCCAGAGTCACAGAAATAGCTAACTCAAACGGTAGCCCTGCATGGGAGATGCCCAGAACTTTAGCCTGTTTCACTAGTATTTTTGCCTTCTAAAAGGTGCTTGTTGCTCTGATCCCCAATCCTACACATGCCCTTTCTTTACCAGGTTGAAGGGATGGAGGCACTGTGCCAGGAGGTTCCAGAATAAAAGTTATTTAAGACTGCCAAATCCCATCAAAGGCTTACACCTCATTCACAATTTTAGAGGTTGGATAGACTTGCACTTTATCAATCATAGTTTCTGGGACAATATAAGTCTTACCCAACCAGTGACTCCCAAAAACTTAATGGTAGTGACTGGGCCTTGAATTTTCTGTGTATTCACCACCCATCCTCTCCTTTGCAGATGCTCCAGCCAAGCCTGTGGGGTGTCCTGCAGCAGAGGCAAATCTTCACATGTTAAAATTATGTCATCAATGTAATGGGCCCATTTTCCTGATGTGGGGAAGGAGTATAGGGACAGGCCCCAGGTATAGTCCCATGGGATTGTGCAGGTTAACTATGGGGAGGCACTTAAAAGGTCTATTGTTTCACCTTCCATGTGAAAGCAAATTAATCTTGTGACTCAGTGGCCAGGGGTAGACTGTAAAAGGCATTTGTTAAGTCCAACAGAGCATAGTATACTCTTAGGAGCATGGCCAAGGTATCTAAGATGGTGGCAATCTTGGGCATAGCCACATGGGTTGGGGGAAAACTATCTTGTTCAGTTCTCAATAGTACACTGTCATCCACCATGATTTTTTTTATCTGAATTTTTTTTTAATTTTGGTATCATTAATGTACAATTTACATGAGCAACATTATAGTTAGTAGACTCCCCCCATTATCAAGTCCCCACCACATACCCCATTACAGCCACTGTCCATAAGCATAGAAAGATGTTATCGAATCACTACTTGTCTTCTCTGTGTTCTAATGCCTTCCCTGTGCCCCACACCCTACATTATGTGTGCTAATCGTAATGTCCCTTTTTCCCCCTTATCCCTCGCTTCCCACCCATCCTCCCCAGTCCCTTTCCCTTTGGTAACTGTTAGTCCATTCTTCAGTTCTGTGAGTCTGCAGCTGTTTTGTTCCTTCAGTTTTTCTTTGTTCTTATATTCCACAGATGAGCGAAATCATTTCATACTTGTCTTTCTCTGCCTGGCTTATTTCACTGAGCATAATACCCTCTAGCTCCATCCATGTGGTTGCAAATGGTAGGATTTGTTTTCTTCTTATGGCTGAATAGTATTCCATTGTGTATATGTACCACATCTTCTTTATCCATTCATCTACTGATGGACACTTAGGTTGCTTCCATTTCTTGGCTATTGTAAATTGTGCTGCGATAAACATAGGGGTGCATATGTCTTTTTGAATCTGGGAGGCTGCATTCTTAGGATAAATTCCTAGGAGTGGAATTCCTGGGTCAAACTGTATTTCTATTTTGAGATTTTTGAAGAACCTCCATACTGCTTTCCACAATGGTTGAACTAATTTACATTCCCACCAGCAGTGTAGGAGGGTTCCCCTTTCTCCACATCCTTGCCAACATTTGTTGTTGTTTGTCTTTTGGATGGTGACCATCCTAATTGGTGTGAGGTGATATCTCATTGTGGTTTTAATTTGCATTTCTCTGATGATTAGCCATGTGGAGCATCTTTTCATGTGCTTGTTGGCCATCTGAATTTCTTCTTTGGAGAAGTGTCTGTTTAGATCCTCTGCCCATTTTTTAATTGGATTATTTGCTTTTTGTTTGTTGAGGTGTGTGAGTTCTTTATATATTTTAGATGTCAACCCCTTATCGGATACGTCATTTATGAATATATTCTCCTATACTGTACGATGTGTTTTTGTTCTGTTGATGGTGTCCTTTGCTGACCAGAAGTTTTTTAGTTTGATATAGTCCCACTTGTTCATTTTTGCTTTTGTTTCCCTTGCCTGGGGAGATATGCTCATGAAGAAGCTGCTCATGTTTATGTCCAAGAGATTTTTTTCCTATGTTTTTTCTAAGAGTTTTATGGTTTCATAACTTACATTCAGGTCTTTGATCCATTTCGAATTTACTTTTCTGTACGTGGTTATACAATGATCCAGTTTCATTCCCTTACATGTAGCTGTCCAGTTTTGCCAACACCAGCTGTTGAAGAGGCTCTCATTTCCGCAATGTATATCCCTGGCTCCTTTATTGTATACTAATTGACCATATATGTTTGGGTTAACATCTGGACTCTCTATTATATTCCACTGGTCTGTGGGTCTGTTCTTGTGCCAGTACCAAATTGTCTTGATTACTGTGGAATTGTAGTACAGCTTGAAGTTGTGGAGCGTAATCACCCCTGCTTTATTCTTCCTTCTGAGGATTGCTTTGGCTATTCGGGGTCTTTAGTGGTTCCATATGAATTTTAGAACTATTTATTCTAGTTTTTTGAAGAATGCTGTTCATATTTTGATAGGGATTGCATTGAATCTGTAGATTGCTTTAGGCAGGATAGCCATTTTGACAATATTAATTTTTCCTAGCCAAGAGCATGGGATGAGTTTCCATTTGTTAGTGTCCTCTTTAATTTCTCTTAAGAGTGTCTTGTACTTTTCTGGGTATAGGTCTTTCATTTCCTTGGTTAGGTTTATCCCTAGGTATTTTATTCTTTTTGATGCAATTGTGAATGGAATTGTTTTCCTGATTTCTGTTTCTGCTAGTTCATTGTTAGTGTATAGGAATGCAACAGATATCTGTGTATTAATTTTGTATCCCACCACTTTACTGAATTCATATATTAAATCCAGTAATTTTGGAGTGAATTCTTTAGGGTTTTTTATGTACAATATCATGTCATCTGCAAACAGGGACAGTTTTACTTCTCCCTTACCAATCTGGATGCCTTGTATTTCTTTGTTTTGTCTGATTGCTGTGGCTAGGCCTCCAGTACTACATTGAATAACAGTGGGAGAGTGGGCATCCCTGTCTTGTTCCCGATCTTAGGTGAAAAGCTTTCACCTTCACAAGCTTTCAAAAAGCAAAAATGAACAAGTGGGAGTATATCAAGCTGAAAAGCTTCTGTAGAGCAAAGAACATCATCAATAGAACAAAAGACATCCTACAGTATGGGAGAATATATTCATAAATGACATATCCGATAAAGGGTTGACATCCAAAATATGATGTTGGGTGTGGGTTTGTCATATATGGCCTTTATTATGTTGAGGGACTTGCCCTCTATACCCATTTTATTGAGAGTTTTTATCATGAATGGATGTTGAATTTTGTCAAATGCTTTTTCAGCATCTATGGAAATGATCATGTGGTTTTTGTTCTTCTTTTTGCTGATGTGGTGGATGATGTTGATGGATTTTCGAATGTTGTACCATCTTTGCATCGCTGGGATGAATCCCACTTGGTCATGGTGTATGATCCTCGATGTATTTTTGAATTCAGTTTGCTAATATTTTGTTGAGTATTTTTGCATCTACGTTCATCAGGGATATTGGTCTGTAATTTTCTTTTTTGGTGGGGTCTTACCTGTTTTTGGTATTAGCGTGAAGCTGGCTTCATAGAATGAGTTTGGAAGTATTCCCTCCTCTTCTATTTTTTTGGAAAACTTTAATGAGAATGGGTATTAGGTCTTCTCTATATGTCTGATAAAATTCAGTGGTGAATCCATTTGGCCCAGGAGTTTTGTTCTTGGGTAGTTTTTTGATTACCGATTCAATTTCGTTGCTGATATTTGGTCTGTTTAGATTTTCTGTTTCTTGCTTGGTCAGTCTTGAAAAGGTTGTATTTTTCTAGGAAGGTGTCCATTTCTTCTAGGTTTTCCAGCTTGTTATCATATAGATTTTCATAGTATTCTCTAATAATTCTTCGTATTTCTGTGGTGTCCGTTGTGATTTTTCATTTCTGATTCTGTTTATGTGTGTAGATTCTCTTTTTCTCTTAATAAGTCAGGCTAGGGGTTTATCTATTTTGTTTATTTTCTCAAAGGCCAGCTCTTGGGTTCATTGATTTTTTTTTGTATTGTTTTATTCTTCTCAATTTCATTTATTTCTTCTCTGATCTTTATTATATCCCTCCTTCTGCTGACTTTGTGCCTCGTTTGTTCTTCTTTTTCCAGTTTCAATAATTGTGACTTTAGATTATTCATTTGGGATTGCTCTTCCTTCTTTAAAAGGGCCTGTTTCCTCTTAGAACTGCCTTTGCTGTGTCCCACAGAAGTTGGGGCTTTGTGTTGTTGTTGTCATTTGTCTATATGTATTGCTTAATTTCTGTTTTAATTTGGTCCTTGATCCATTCATTGATTATTTAGGAGCATGTTGTTAAGCCTCCATGTGTTTGTGAGCCTTTTTGTTTTCTTTGTACAATTTATTTCTAGTTTTATACCTTTGTGATCAGAGAAGTTGGTTGGTAGGATTTCGATCATTTTGAATTTACTGAAGCTCTTTTTGTGGCCTAGTATGTGATCTATTCTGGAAAATGTTCCATGTGCACTTGAGAAGAATGTGTATCCTGCTGCTTTTGGGTGTAGAGTTCTGTAGATGTCTGTTAGGTCCATATGTTTTAGTGTATTGTTCAGTGCCTCTGTGTCCTTACTTACTTTCCGTCTGGTGGATCTGTCCTTTGGAGTGAGTGGTGTTTTGAAGTCTCCTAAAGTGAATGCATTTCATTCTATTTCTTCCTTTAATTCTGTTAGTATTTGTTTCACATATGTCGGTGCCCCTGTGTTGGGTGCATATATATTTATAATGATTATATCCTCTTGTTGGACTGCCCCCTTTATCATTATGTAATGTCCTTCTTGATATCTTGTTACTTTCTTTGTTTTGAAGTCTATTATGTCTGATACAAGTACTGCAACACCTACTTTTTTCTCCGTATTGTTTGCATGAAATATCTTCTTCCATCCCTTCACTTTTAGTCTGTGTATATGTTTGGGTTTGAGGTGAGTCTCTTGTAAGCAGCATATAGATGGGTCTTGCTTTTTTATCCATTCTATTACTCTGTGTCTTTTGATTGGTGCATTCAATCCATTTACATTTAGGGTGATTATCGATAGATATGTACTTATTGCCATTGCTGGCTTTGGATTTGTGGTTACCAAAGGTTCAAGGGTAGCTTCTTTACTATCTAACCATCTAACTTAACTCTCTTATTAAGCTATTATTAACACAGTCTGATGATTCTTTATTTCTCTCACTTCTTATTCTTCTTCCTCCATTCTTTATATGTTAGGTTTTTTATTCTGTACTCGTTTGTGTTTCTTTTTGACTGCTTTTGTGGAAAGTTGATTTTATTTTTTGCCTTTCATTAGTATTTGGTTTGGTCTGCTTTCTTCGCTGTGAGTTTTTTTCTCTGGTGACATCTATTTAGCCTTAGGAGTGCTTCCATCCAGAGCAGTCCCTTTAAAATATCCTGTAGAGGTGGTTTGTCGGTGGCAAATTCCCTCAACTTTTGCTTGTGTGGAAATTGTTTAATCCCTCCTTCCAATATAAATGATAATCATGCTGGATACAGTATTCTTGGTTCAAGGCCCTTCTGTTTCTTTGCATTAAATATATCATGCCATTCTCTTCTGGCCTCTAAGGTTTCTGTTGAGAAGTCTGATGATAGTCTGATGAGTTTTCCTTTGTAGGTGATCTTTTTTCTCTTTCTCGCTGCCTTTAATACTCTGTTCTTATCTTTGATCTTTGCCATTTTAATTATTATGTGTCTTGGTGTTGTCCTCCTTGGGTCCCTTGTGTTGGGAGATCTGTGGGCTTCCCTGGTCTGGGAGACTATTTCCTTCCCCAGCTTGTGGAAGTTTTCAGGAATTATTTCTTCAAAGACACTTTCTATCCTTTTTTTTCTCTCTTCTTCTTCTGGTACCCCTACAATGCAAATATTGTTCCGTTTTGATTGGTCACACAGTTCTTTTAATATTCTTTTGTTCCTAGAGATCCTTTTATCTCTCTTTGCCTCAGCTTCTCTGTATTCCTGTTCTCTGCTTTCTGTTCCATTAACAGTCTCTTTCACTTTGTCCAGTCTGCTCTTAAGACCTTCTGTTGATTACATCATTTCTGTTATCTCCCTCCAGACTTCGTCCCTTAGCTCTTGCATATTTCTCTGCAGGTCCGTCAGCATGGTTATTACTTTTATTTTGAATTCTTTTTCAGGTAGATTGGTTATATCTATCTCAGCAGGCCCTGTCTCTGGGGTTGTCCAGGTGATTTTTGACTGGACCAGATTCTTCTGCCTTTTCATGGCGATAGAAGTGGTTGCAGCCAGGTGGTGCGTGTGTCAGCTGGGAGAACAAAGTCCCTTCCTGTTTGTTTGGTCACCTTGCCCTTCTCTGCTGCCTGTGTCATCTGCCTGCACATCGGGAGCTGTCTCTGAGATAATCTCCTGAGGTTCCATGTGTGGGGCAGCCTTCGGTGTAGCCTAGCGCACTGTGGGGAGTTGCATCCATGCCGCATGTGTTCTCCTGCAAGAACGACACCCATTTGTGCTTTCCGGACCTTGCTCTGGCTTCCTCTGTCTGTCCCGGTTAGCTGCATGCTGGGAGGAGACTCAGTGTGGTTGCTGTGGGCTGGGCTGTTCTCTGGCTGCTCCATAGCTGTGGTGGGTCAGCCGGTTTGCTTTCAGCACCGGCCCGGGGAAATGAATGGCAAGCTGCTTATCACTGTGAGGGGCTTTGGGGCTGTGTTACCCCCCGGGGGGTTAAGGAGCCTGAAGTTCCTCAAGATTCTCAGCCTGCTGGGCTGAGTGTGCTGGGACAATTTTGTTCAGCTGTTGGGCCCTTGCCCCTTTAAGACTTTAAAAAAGCACCCGCTTTTCTTTTGTCCCAGGGGAGCCAGGTGTGGGGACCTGCTCGCAGTCTCCATCTTGGATTTTACTTTTCCCTTTCTCTAATATCCAGTACACCATGCAATGTGTGTCTGTGCTCCCAGTGCAGATTACTAGGACTGGTTATTTGGCAGGCCTGTACTTCCACTCTCTCCCCACTCTGATTCTTTTCCTCCCACCAGTGAGCTGGGGTGGGGGTAGTGTTCAGGTCCCACCGGGTCACGGCTTTGTATCTTACCCTTTTCGTGAGATACTGAGTTCTCACAGATGTAGATGTAGCCTGGCTGTTGTACTGTATCTTCTGGTCTCTCTTTTAGGAATAGTTGTATTTGTTGTATTTTCAAAAATATATATGGTTTTGGGAGGACATTTCCGCTGCCCTACTACTCACGCCGCCATCTTGAGACCCTCTCCGCCTCCCAGGCAATTTATATTATTTGACAATTACCATTCTTCCAAGGGGTGGCAGGTTTACCAGTTTCTAGTTGGCATTTCCCCACAGCACTGGTTTGATTACTCTAACCCAGGGTAGAGAATACCCAATTTGTAGTGGCAGAAGGACCTTCCTGACCATAACTGTTTGCCCTCCATAATCATTGCTGGTGCTGGGGGGGGCCATAAAACTTTTGAGGGTTACCGTGTGTTAGAATACATTCAGCTCCAGTATCCACCAGAGATGTCACTTTGTTTATTTCTAGAGGACCAGAGAATAGTGAGCTCAACACGAAGCCTCTGTTCACCTCCGGTGGCCCTCTCCTGAAAGCAATCTTGACCTTCATTCTATACCCAGACATAGAAGGCACCCACCCTTAATAGCCCTGTGTCCCTGCTGCAGCATGTAGGACATCAGGGACGGTAAGGACAGATGTAACAGGTCTGAACTTTTGTTCAGGCTTTAAGGCTTTCCACAGGCCAACCAACACTGCAGTTTGTTGTCGGTTTATCCATTCAGGTGGGGTCCCTGTAGCAATGAGGTCAAAGCACATTTGCTTCTTGGTTAGTTTTACTGGATCCTACAGCCAAATTGGATAGCTTTGGCTCTCTGAGCTTCCTCTCTGTCTCAGATATTTCCCAAGCCTGTACCCATTCATGGTATATATCAGTTTCCCCTGATCAATGATGGATGGGAAAACCTTGTCACACAACTGGGCTCACAATGGATATCAGAGTTCCGGGGCTTCTTGCTTTGCAAAACAGCATACTAAGGTCTTTATTATCCTGCTCTCCCACCTTGTTGGCCAGTACTGAAGCTAGCGTAGTGGACAACTGCATGTCCTTCTCTAACCTCAGTTCTTCTTTTAACTCTTTAACTTGAGCTTCAGCCTCTAGTTGGGCCAGCCAGCTATCCACAGTAGAGGAAAGCACACTGTGGCAGCCACGTGTTTCCCTTCTTTGCCACAGCATGCTATGCACAGGTTCTCAAACAAACAGACCAGCTAGTGTTTTGAATTTGTGCCAGTACTCATATATATGATGGTCCATAGCATTTAACATACAGGCCACACTTCCCCACACAGAAGTCAATGGCAAATTTGGGCTATATCCCTGTGAATGTCTCTTTCCTAAGGCTATTTCTTCAACCTCCTTGCTAGCTCACTAACTGTCAGTTCACAAACTGTGGGAACTTCCTCGATGTCATCTAAAACCAGCTCCCAAATGCAGACAGTAGGGAAAGGCCAAAAAAAAAGAGGCAGACCTCTCCAAATTAATAGCTGGCAGGTTTCATAAGCAAGGAAAATCACACATGAGGCTTGTCTTGGGTGGTAGAAAGATGAGTAGATCTCTGCACCCACCTGTCAAGTCTTAAAAGTTTATATAGAGGCCTTAACTGGATTTAGGATTTAGTCACATATACTGTCCAGATGGTCTCAGCACCACTCCCTATCTCAAGACTATATCCTTGCAGCAGCCTCTGGGAGTGGGGAAGGCAAGAAGAACCCATATTCCAAAATAGGGGAGGAGGGAAGGAGCCTTTGATTGTGTGGGTCTAGTTCACAGGTCAGCTGGTGGTCACATCCTCTCAACGACCACCTCCAACACAGTACCATACTGTTTTGATTACTATAGCTTTGTAATATAGTTCAAAACCCAGGAGTGTGATACTCCAGCTTTGTTTTTCTTTCTCATGATTGCTTGGCTATTCTGGGTCTTTGGTGGTTCCATACAAATTTTAGGATTATATTCTCTAGTTCAGTGGAAAATGCCACTGGGATTTTGTTAGGTATTGCACTGAATCTGTAGATTGCTTTGGGAAGTATGGACATTTTGACAGGATTCTTAGTGTATGACCATGGAATATCTGTCCATTTATTTGTGTCACCTTCAATTTCTTTTAACCATGTTTTAGTTTTTTATGTACAAGTCTTTAAGCTCCTTGGTTAAATTTATTCCTAAGTATTTTATTCTTTTTGATGTAATTTTAATGGCATTATTTTCTTAATTTCTCTTTCTGCTAGTTCATTATTTGTATATAGAAATGAAACAGATTTCTGTATAATGATTTTGTATCCTGCAACTTTACTGAATTCATATTAGTTCTAAGAGTTCTTTGGTGGAGTTCTTAGGATTTTCTACATACAGTATCTTGTCATTTGCAAATAGTGACCATTTTCCTTCTTCCTTTCCTATTTGGATGTCTTTTTTTCTTATCTAATTACTGTGACTAGGATGTCCAATGTTATGTTGAATAAAAGTAGCAAGAGTGGGCATCCTTGTTTTGTTCTTGATCTTAGAGGAAAAGCTTCAATTTTTCACCATTGAGTATGATGTTAGTGTGGGTTTGTCATATATGGACTTGAATTATATTGAGTTATATTCTTTCTAGTTCCACATTGTTGATAGTTTTTATCGTAAATTGATGTTGAATTTGTCCAATGCTCTTTCTGCATCTATTGAGATGATGTACGATTTTTATCCTTCATTTTGTTAATATGGTCTTATCCCATTGATTGGTTGATGGATATTGAAATATCCTTGCATCCCTGGAATGAATACCACTTTCTCATGGTTGTGATCCATCTAATGAATTGTTGAATTCAGTTTGCTATTATTTTTTTGAGGATTTTTGCATCTATATTTATCAGGGATATTGGCCCATAATTTTTTTTTTTGTAGTGTCCTTGTCTGGCTTTGGTATCAAGGTAAAGCTGGCCTTGTGTAATGAAATTGGAATCTTTCCCTCATTAGTTTTTTATAAGAGTTTGAAAAGGGTAGGTATTAAATCATTGAGTGTTTGGTAGAATTCACCAGTGAAGCCACCTGGTTCTACACTTTTGTTTGTTGGGAGGTTTTTGATTACTGTTTCAATCTCTTTACTTGTAATTAGTTTATTTAGATTTCCTATTTCTTCATGACTCTTGGAAGATTATATGTTGCTAGGAATTTATCCTTTTCTTCTGTGTTGCCCAATTTGTTAGTATATAGTTGCACACAGTAGTCTCTTATAATCTTTTGTATTTCTGTGGTATCATTTGTAACTTCTTTTTCATTTCTGGTTTGATTTATTTGAGCCTTCAGTCTTTATTTATTGGTGACTCTAGCTAAATTTTTGTCAATTTTGTTTATCTTTTCAAAGAAACAGCTCTTAGTTTTATTGATGTTTTCTATTGTATTTTTAGTCTCTATATAATTTAAATTCTATCTGATCTTTCTTATTTCATTCCTTCTATGAACTTTGGGCTTTCTTATTATTATTCTAGTTCCTTTAGGAATAAAGTTAAATTGTTTATGTGAGGTTTTTCTTGTTTCTTGAGTCCGGCCTGTATTGTTATGAACATCTGTCTTAGAACTGCTTTTGCTGCATCCCATAGATGTTTGGATTGTTGAATTTCCATTTTCATTTGTCTCAAGGTATTTTTTAATTTTCCCTTTGATTTCTTCATTAGCCCATTGGTTGTTCAGTGGCATGTTGTTTAGTCTCCACATGTTTGTGTATTATTTCATACAACAAGAAGTCCTGAGGGGGCAGTGTCAAAGTTGGTTATCACTGACATCAAGGACAAGATGGCAATAGCAACTCCTGGAATTATATCATTTAATAATATCCAAAAACCTTGTTTCATGTTTTTTTTAAACCTCTTATTTAAAAAAATAATTTTAAATGAACAGAATAAAATTGACTTTTTCTTTTGGTATACAGTTCTATGAGCTTTAATACATGTAAACTCCACCATAATCAGTATACACAAGAGTTATATCTCCCCCAAAACTTCCTCATGCTATCCCTTTGTTGCCATTTCTCTTCATTCCTAACTTCTGGCAAGCACTGATTTGCTTTCTGTCCCTATAATTTTGTCTTTTTGAGAATGCCACACAAATAGAGTCACACAATGTGTAACATTTTGAGAATGACTTATCTCACTCAGCATAATATCTTTGAGATCCATTAAATTTGTTGTATATATTAATGGTTCTTTCTTTTTTGTTACTGTGTAGTATGCCATTACATGGATTTAGTACTGTTTGCTTATTCATTTGCCCATTGAAGGACATCTGAATTGTTTCTAGTGTTTGGCAATTATGATTAGAACTCCTATAAACATTTAGGTATTAGGTTTTTGCGTGAACATATTTCATTTCTTTAGGGATGTGGTTCTTAATCTGGGGCTATTTTGCCCCCCAAGTGATATCTGGCAATATCTAGAGACATTTTTATTATCTCAACTTGGGGGGCGGGAGCTGTGCTACTGGCCTCTACTGGGATGAATCCACCAGGGATGCTGCTAAACTGCCTAAAAGGCACAGGACAGCTCCCCACAACCAAGAATTAGCGAACCTGAGATGTCAGTAGTGCTGAGGTTGAGAAACCCTGGTCTAGGGTAAATGTCCAGGAGTATGATTGCTGGATCATATGCTAAGTGTATGTTTATAAAAAATGTCCAAACTCTTCTCCAGAATGGCTGTGCTCTTTTACAGTCCCACCAACAATATAGGAGAGTTCCAGTTGCTCCACAATTTTTGCTAGCAGACTGGGATTCTTTGAATAGGCACGTAGTGGTATCTCAGTTGTGCCACTTTACAGCATGAAGAAACATTTCCAGAAGCCCCAAGCAGAACCCACCCCATATTTCCTTGGTCAAAATTGCATCACATGCCTTTTCCTAAACCAGTCACAATCAAGGGGAATGGAATTATCATTAGTCATCAAGAGTGCCTGCTGTCTGAGACTTCAAAATATATAAGCTCTAATTTCTTTATGCTTTCCCCATATATTTTCATGAAATAAGAAACCTATTACCTATAGGAAACCACATACTTTGACCCTGTCCTTGAAAGACCATGTATTAATACCTTCTATGTCTCTGAATTTTGTAGGCGAGATGTCAAGAATTGGCCATCTCCCATGCTTATCCCTGCTCTCAGGAGGATCATCACCATACCATAAGCAAATCAACCATTAAACTGCCATTTTCCCTTCTTTCTCCCTATAGGTATTTTTCTAGTAGTACTAACTGGCAAATTGGATGGCTTCATGTCAGACCCAGGAGAGGTGGGAGGGAATTGTGCGTGGATTTAAGAAAAGAATCTGACAAAAATAGAATTTCTTTTATTATCATAGGAAGATAAAGTACATAAGAATAAATGTTCCTTCTTTATAGCATCACACTTCATTGGTTTATCAGCTGTGTTTGGTTGAAAGAACTTGTATAAGCAGGAGAGTGTCCAGATCAGCATTCTGGTATATTTTTCCAGTAAGACAGCACTTACTCACACCATGAATTTCTTCCACAAATTATTTACGTGATGAGCCAGAGTATGTCTTTGACCTTGCCTTTCTTGCTGTTCAGTTGGGAGAATAAATGGTTCTGGGAAGAAATATGTAAAGAAGCCAACTCTGAGTGGCAAGGGAGGGGAGGATATCTTGCTGGTAGGCTTATAAAGAACTTTTTATTAAGGAAAATCTTCCAGGAATAGTACTCCCAGAGACAATAAATAAATGAATAAAAGGACTGTTTTAGGAGTGGTGTCACTTAGTGTGATTTTTTAGTCTTAAAATATTTTGTGGTTTTCTAAATTGTCTCAGTTAAAATAAATATATTTTTAAAAAGGTATAGGCCTCAGAGCATATCGACTTTTCAGAAGAGCTGGCAGTGCCTTGGGCAAGTGGGATCCAGTATGGCAAGGAGGAGGAGACAGGAGTTCAGCCCACCAGCAGATAGTACATTGGATCAAGAGAAGCCACATGGGTGCCTGGGTGAACAGAGATACCATGACAGTTCTGTTCCTTACTGGTTGGGTGACCTTTGGCTACTTATTTAATTCTTCTGTGTGTCCGTTTCCTCATCAGCAAGTTGGACAATAATATTTACCTCATAGAGGCATTTGCTACCTGCATAAATACATATAAATCATTTATTACAAGGCCTGGCACATGATAAATGTTAACTTTTGCCACTAGCTATTATTATTTACTGAAGTATAGTTGACATACAATCTTTTATTGGTTTCAAGCATACAACACAGTGGTTCAACAGTTACCCTCATTGTTATATTCTCACCCCAGCTTAGTGCAGTTACTATCTGTCAACATAGGAAGATGTTACAGAATCATTGTCTATATTCTCCATGCTGTACTGCCATGCCCATGACCAACTTATATTATGAGAGCTACTTTTATTTGAAAACAAGAGAAGGGATGAGAATATTGAAAAAGGCAAAGGAGAGTCCTTCACAAAGAGGGTATTTCCAGAAGCCTCAGAGATCCTGCTAAGGGATATTTCCTTATCCAGCAAGACAAAACAAGACAACCTCCCCCCACAAAAAAACAAAGCAAAATAAAAAACCGAACAACTTTGTCCAGGGGTATTCCACTCCCTTCCCATTATGATTTTATTGTGAAATATAGTATTCTTCTTGTATCTTTTTTTCTAAGCTACACCTCTCCTGAAAATTCATGGCTTCAATACTTAAAAGGGAGGAACATGGTCTATCAAAGGAGGGCGGGTTCCCAAGTTTCTGGAGTGTGACACACATAACAGAAGTCAATCTTGGCTCCTACTCTAGAGATATGTGAAGGAGAGAGTACCAAGGTTAAACCACCAAGACCTGCCTAGAAATTCCCCAGTTCTGCCAAGGGCTAGCCCTGTAACTGGGTTTTTGTTGTGTTTCTTCCCACCCTCTCATAATTGTTCTGAATCAGTTCTTGACAGTGTGACAGCTTCAGGATTCAATCTCTTAATGAGATTTTCTTGGCCTTCATTAGGGAAAAGAAACAAACTCTACACCTCAAACCAAGAAAAATTCAGGACAGTGTGAGAAATCCTTCAAGTAGGTAAATGAAATTTGTGGTAGAAATGAGTCAGAGGAGAAGTAAGCAATATCAGACAGCCTTACCACAAGGCTCAAACACAGCTGGGATGTAGATGAAGAGGAAGCCCACCAGTTTCAGGAAGGAAGGAGCGTGAGGGGGGACTCTCTGTACCACTCCACATGTGCAATTCCAGGCACATTGGCTGGAATTGCTCTCAACACAGGGCTTGAACCAGCTGGACAATCCCAGGAGATCCCAGGGAGAAAGAAGTCTGGAGGAACTTGTGACTGGAAGAAGGCAAAATCTCACTAAAAACCTGCGTGTTTTGCAACACACATCAAGCAGGATTTTGGCACTTCTGAGGAAGCTCCCTCAGTTCCCCCACACACAAAAAATGATGAGGTCTGAAGAGGAAGGAAATGGTTTTTGCTTTTGGTCACATGTCCTAAGAGCTCAGAGGAATCATCTTGAGGTTTTGAAGTTTCCCAAGAGAGACAATTCTTATTTTAGAGAAAAATCTGACTACAGAGAGATGAGCAACAGGAACATATACCAAGAGCTTCTCGCAGGCATGTTGTTTATCTTGACTTTTGATTGCATCCCATCAATATGCAGGGAATTACGGGAAGAAATCACTTCTCAGAATGGTACCAAGAGTTATATGACATTGGTAGAGACTAAGGGATCAGGAAAATAATTTTTCTTCAAAGTAGCTCATTCAAAAATTCCACTATAGATAATGTTATTACATGGAGGTGGCATAGCATTTCTTTTCATATCACCCAACAAGCCTTGTTCATTACTGCTTACACCTTCCCACCTATACCCAATGACTTAAGCAGCTCTTAAGAATTTGGGATCTGAAGAGATGTCTGCACCCTATGTTCATTGCAACATTATTCACAGTAACCCACATATAGAAACAGCCTAAGTGTCCAGCAATGGATGAGTGGATAAAGGAAATGTGGTATATATATGTATACTCAATGGAATGTTATTTAGCCATTTTAAAAAATAATGAGATCCTGCCACTTGCAACAACATGAAGAATGGACCTTGAGATCATTATACTAAGTGAAATAAGTCAGCCAAATACTATATGATTTTGCTATGTGAAATCTGAAAAAAACAACTCATAGACACAGAGATCAGATTCGTTGCCAGAGGTGGGAGTGGGCGTGTGGGAATTGCGTAAAGGTGGTCAAAAGGTACAGACTTCCAGTTGTAAGATAAGTTCTGGGGATGTAATGCACAACATGATGACTATAACTAATGATACAGTGTTGTATATTTGAAAGTTTCTAAGAGAGTAGATCTTAAAAGTTCTCATCACTAGAAAAAAATTATAACTGTGAGGTGAAGAATGTTAACTTATGTGGTAATAATTTTGCAATACATTCATTGTGCTGTATACCTTAAATTTATACAATGTCATATGTCAGTTATATCTCAAAACGGGAAGAAATGAATTTGGGATCCCCACGTACATCCTAAATTGGGTGTTGCTGTAACCACTGGGCAGAATATTCTGTGAAAATTATCTCAGTGCTTTAAAAATGTACTGCCATCTCAGCCTAATAAACCCTCGAAGGTAGCATATGTAAGTTTAGAATTCATTTTCATTTTGACCACTGCAGCAGTTCTCGATTGGGTTTTGCCACACCTCAGAAGAGGAGTAGAAGTCTAGGTAGCACTCAGGGTCCATATTACCCACAGTCCATGCAGTAGGCTTTGGGGAGCAGGTCTGAAGGTCTGTGTTTGCACCACCTGTGCTGAGGTGGTTAGAGCACTGGATTTTGGATCAAGAGGCCTGGGTTTGAGTCTCAGTCATACATACTATTTATTTAGGTGCAAAGTCATACTATTTTTGTGGGCCTCCTTTCCACTTATGTAAAACTTCACAGAGAATTATGTGACAGGGTTGTAAATTGTAAAGTGCTAGCAATTTTGAGGTATTTTTCTAGGCATCCAGTCCCACTGACCCCTCAAACTAGAGCATATACTGTGGATCACCTCCTCTTACATCTCCTCCATAGCCAGCTGAATTTTCAAATAATAGTATTGTCAAGAAACTTCCAAGAGTAGAAATTAAAGCATCCATTCCTCCCAATTTCACCGAGAAAGCATACAGTATTATTAATAGTAATAATAACAAGCTATGTATAGTTTGATTCATGGAAAGCTTTCAGCTGAAATGATTTGTTAGAATGCCTTTTCACAGATGGTGTGGAGTATTATTTGAAGAAGTGTCATACTCTTGGGCTCTGTGAGTCACAAACCCCATTTTCTAAAAAGTCTCACCAGGACTTTCCCCCATATTTTAGGAGGAAAAGTCCCTTAGTCCCTGTCCCTTTGTCCAAGCTCAGGAATGCCTTTGAAGGACATGAGGTAAAAGCAGTGAGGTCATCAGCCTCGGAAAAGAAGCTCAAGAGGTCTCCTGAGGCATGGTACTCCCACAGACGCTGTAAGACTAGGCTTCTGCTCTTAGAGTTAAGCTTATCTCCAGATGGAAAATAGTTCCATTTGAGTGTTGATGTCTCTGCATGGAGACACAGTTCCCCCAGTTGCACTCTCTATTAGGTAGGCCCTAGCAAAATAGTGAAGGCAGGCTGCTATTCCCTCTGGGCCAGCCCTGCCTTGCAGGGACCAGGAGTTGTTGAGGCAAACTTTTACATTATGAAGCAGGTGGCTTCAGGTGTTTGTGTCAACCTCTGCTTAGCTATGGTGACCTTCGGAGGTTGTGAATCGATTGTTTCCTGTAGTGATACCCAGGGTAGAGACTGACTTGATAACTGAGAGCTGGGGTTAGTTCCAATTCCCTCAGCAGTTATTCCATGTGGAGGCAAGCTGATAAAGAGGCCATGGTAGCTGTCTGACACCGAGGACAAACTCAGGCTATGCCAGTGGTTCACAGAGTGTGTGGTCTCCGAACCAGTAACATTAACATCATTTGGGAACCTAGGGGATATTCAAATTCTTGGGCCCCTCTCCAGAGCAAATGAATCTAAAACTCTGGGGGTGTAACTCAGCAATCTATGTTTTGAAAAGGCTTCCAGGTCATTCCAATTCATGCTCAAGCTTTAGAACTGCTCTGTTAAGGACTTTTCATCCGTGGCCACACACCCTGAGGCACTTGTTTAAAACAGGTTCTGGAGTGGGGGCCCAGGAAATCCCTGTTTTTAATCCCTACATGATTCTGCTGCTCAGGCAGGATTGAGAACCAAAAGTGTATTCTCCCCTTACAAACAAGTTACTTGGGACTATGCTGAGTTTTTGTCATGGGTCTTCCATACCCTTGTCTAGATTACAGATTTGAGTTTTAGAATTAGATGGCATTTCCTGGCTTTGGGACCTGTCTCTGACAGATTGAGGCCTAAGCAGAGAGTAATGCCTGCATTTCTTGGTAGGGAAGCTAGACTGTCTCTGCTTATTAGTCTCCTTTCTCTCTCTTGCATTAAAGGTCTAGAAGAAGCCGTTAGCTGCTTCCTGTGTAGAGGTCTGGAAGAAGAGGCTCTGCAGAAAGGGTGCATGGGGATGGAGGTTGCTAAAATACAGCTATTGTACTCCCTGAATATTCTCTATTTCAAATTAGACATCTCTAGTTCTTTCAGTTCTTTTATAATCTCCAATTATTCCCAGCTCCACTAAACACACAGTCTATGACCTTGGGCCAGACACTTCTTTTGGTTTCATTTCTCCATTTGAGAAGTGGAACTAATGCCTGTCATCACCCAAAGCATGATGGGCAAAGGCAGGGCTGAGGGAAGGACCAATGAAGGGAGGCTCCCCACATTTGCCAATGAATAAAATGCACATGACAATAAACCACTTCCATTGCGCAGTGAAATTTTTGGAGGGGAGAAGTCTGAACTCATCATACTTGTTTTGAAAGTGTTTTGCAGGGGCAAAAATTATTTTATTCATGTAAATGTTGAATCTTGGAGCAGCAGTGAGATAATGTGAACTTCTGTTTGCAGTTAAGTCAATCTGTTATTTCACATCTCTTGGCTTCCTCTCATAATAGGGGTATCCAGAAACGAGGTAATGTTCATATACATGTGGGGGAAGGCATGTTGAATGTGGGCAAATGTGGTTCCATTAAGGCTTTATGTGCTAAATATTTTACTTACATCACCATATTTAATCGTTACAATAACTTTGTGAGATTCTTATTGCCTTTTACAGAAAAGACTGAGTTTACGTGATCTGACTTCCTGAAGGAGACACAATGTCAGGCAGAGCCAGGATTTGAACTCAGGTATGTCTGATTTGAGGGAGCTTTTGTTCTTTCACAATCACCAGACTTGCTGTCTTTTCCTTGACCCTCACAGTAATGCTATTGTTTAAGAAGCCAGCCAGGCTGAAGTGGGCTCTTACTGATAGGTTAAATGTAGGTGAAGTATATCATTTGCTCTAGCCAACTCACTGAGTTGACAAATTTAGGTTTACTGCCTGTCTGCTAAACCAGAAAGTACACCTTACATCCAGAAGTCCCTCCTTGCTAGAGCAATGCCAGCACTGACCAAGAAATCAGCTAAGGAGCTGGGATGTTCCTACCACTCCCTGGGTTCTGAAGCAGGGTCCTGGCAATACAGATCAGCAAAAGAAGATCTTTGGAGAGCCATCCAAAGGGCAAGCCATCCAAGACCCAAGCATATGGGGTCATAGTATTGGAAATGGTATGTATTAGAGCTGCAAAGTTAGTCTTCCTTTGGGCTATACTTTGGTCCAGACTTTTTTAAAGCTTCGGTTTTGGATTTCAAAATATAAAGGGACAAAGTGAATGGGGCAGAGAGGAGAAATCATATATTTATTTTATTTTTTTGAAAAACATTTGTATAGTTTTTAGCTCTGTGCCAGGTGCTGGTACTTGACATATTAATTCATTTAATCTTCAACAATTTTGTGCACTAGGTCAATTTTTATCCCCATTTCACAGAGGAAGAAATTGAGACTGAGAAATTAAATATTTGCCCAAGGCCATAAAGTGAATAAGCAGCAGAGTCAGAAGTTATACCCTGACAGTCTGGCTCCAGATCCCATACTCTCAGCCACTATACTGTGCTGCCTTCCCAGTGCTGTGAGACTTCTAAAACCATAGGCTGAGTTGGAAAGGCTGTTGAAGGACTTTTAGTCCAGCCTTCTCATCAGTTCAGGAATTTCCTCTATGCACTCCCTGCCCTGCTTGAACATTTTCACTGTCTAGAGCTTGCTATCTCAAAGGAAGGCCATCCCAATATGGACGAGCTCTGACTGTTGAGAAGTTTAACTGTCAGGAGAGCTCACGAAGAAAATCAACTCAGCCCGTGTATGCTGACCTCATATTATGAATAAACCACTTTATTTGGTACATACAAAGATAAGGAATATACGGTTCCTCTCCCTTACAGATTCTTTATTTTTATTTTTATTTTTTATTTTATCAAATGTACACCACAGTGGTTCAACAGTTCCCCTCCACCCTGCCTGCGCCCACACCCCTCCCCCTTGGTAACCAATAGTCACTTCTCAGTATCTATGAGTCTACTGCTGTTTTGTTCCTTCTGATTTGCTTTGTTTTTATATTCCACAAATAAGTGAAATCATATGGTATTTGTCTTTCTCTGCCTAGCTTATTTCACTGAGTATAATACCCTTTATGTCCATCCATGTTGTTGCAAATGGAAGGATTTCTTTTCTTTTTATGGCTGAATAATATTCCATTGTATATATGTACCACCTTTTCTTTATCCAGTCATCTATTGATGGACACTTAGGTTACTTCCATATTTTAGTTGTTGCAAACAGTGCAGCGATGAACATAGGGTGAATATATCTTTTCAAATCAGGGATTTTGTTTTCTTCAGGTTAATTCCTAGGAGTGGATTTATGGGTCAAATCGTATTTCAATTTTTAGTATTTTGAGGAACCTCCATACTGTTTTCCATAGCGGTCACATCAATTTGCAGTCTCACCAACAGTGTAGGAGGGTTCCTATTTCTCTGCACCCTCGCCAGCATTTGTTATTTCTTGTCTTTTGGATAGTGGCCATTCTAACTGGTGTGAGGTGATATCTCATTGTGGTTTTAATTTGCATTTCCTGATGATTAGCAACGTGGAGCATCTTTTCATGTGCCTGTTGGCCATCTGTATTTCTTCTTCAGAAAAATGTCTATTCAGGTCCTCTGTGCACTTTTTAATCGGGTTATTTGTTTTTTGGGTGTTGAAGTGTGTGAGTTCTTTATATATTTTGGATGTTAACCTTTTATCAGACGAGTCATTTACAAACATATTTTCCCATACCATAGGATGCCTTTTTGTTCTACTGTTGGTGTGCTTTCCTGTACAGAAGATTTTTAGTTTGATGTAGTCCCACTTGTTCATTTTTTATTTTCTTTCTGTTGCCTGAGATGTGTCCAGGAAAAAATTGTTCAGGCTATTTTTTGCCTATGTTTTCTTCTAAGACTTTTATGGTTTCATGACTTACATACAGGTTTGTAGTTTACTTTTGTGTATGGAGTTAGACAATAATCCAGTTTCATTCTCTTACATGTAGCTGTCCAGTTTTGCCAGCACCAGAGGCTGTCTTTTCCCCATTGTATATTCATGCCTCCTTTATCATATATTAATTGACCATATATGCATGGTTTATATCTGGGCTCTCTATTCTGTTCCATTGATCTATGGGTCTGTTCTTGTGCCGATACCAAATTGTCTTGATTACTGTGGCTTTGTAGTAGAGCTTGAAGTTGGGGAGCATAATCCCCCCAGCTTTGTTCTTTCTCAGGATTGCTTTGGCTATTTGGGGTCTTTTGTGGTTACATAGGAATTTTAGAACTATTTGTTCTAGTTCATTGAAGACTGCTGTTGGTATTTTGATAGGGTTTGCATTGAATCTGTAGATTGCTTTAGGCAGGATGGCCATTTTGACAATATTAATTCTTCCTATCCATGAGCACAGGATGTGTTTCCATTTATTGGTATCTTCTTTAATTTCTCTCATGAGTGTCTTGTAGTTTTCAAAGTATAGGTCTTTCACTTCCTTGGTTAGGTTTATTCCTAGCATTTTATTCTTTTTAATGCAATTGTGAATGGAATTGTTTTCCTGATTTGTCTTTCTCCTAGTTCATTTTTAGTATATAGGAATGCAACAGATTTCTGTGTATTAATTTCATATTCTGCAACTTTGCTGAATTCAGTTATTAGTTCTAGAAGTTTTTAGAAGTCTTTAGGGTTTTCTGTTTATAATATCATGTTGTCTGAGAACAATGACAGTTCAATTTCTTCCTTACCAATTTGGATGCCTTTTATCTCTTTGTGTTGTCTGTTTGCCATGGCTAGGACCTCCAGTACTATGTTGAATAAAAGTGGTGAGAGTGATCATCCTTGTCTTGTTCCTGATCTTAGAGGAAAAGCTTTCAGCTTTTCACGGTTAAGTATGATGTTGGTGGTGAGTTTGTCATATATGGCCTTTATTATGTTGAAGTACTTACCATTTTGTTGAGAGTTTTTATCATGAATGGATGAATTTTGTCGAATGCTTTTTCAGCATCTGTGGAGATGATCATGTGATTTTGTCTTTCATATCCTTCTTTTTGTTGATGAGGTATATGGTATTGATTGATTTACAAATATTGTACCACCCTTGCATCCCTGGAATAAATCCCACTTGGTCATGATGGATGATCTTTCTGATATATTTTTGAATTCAGGTTGCTAATATTTTGTTGAGGATGTTTGCATTTATCTTCATCAGGGACATTGGTCTGCAATGTTCTTTTTTTGTAGTGTTTTTGCCTGGCTTTGGTATTAGAATAATGCTGGCTTCATAGAATGAGTTTGGAAGTATTCCCTCTTATTCTACTTTTTGGAAAAGTTTAAGGAGGGTGGGTATTTGGTCTTTTCTAAATGTCTGATAAAATTCAGTGGTGAAGCCATCTGGTCCGGGGGTTTTGTTCTTGGGTAATTTTTTGATTACTGATTAAATTTAATTGCTGGTCATTGGTCTGTTCAGATTTTCTGTGTCTTTCTGGGTCAGTCTTGGAAGATTGTATTTTCATAGAAAGTTGTTCATTTCTTCTTGGTTACCCAGTTTGTTAGCATATAATTTTTCATAGTATTCTCTCATAATTCTTTGTGTTTTGGTGGTGTCCTTAATGATTTTTCCTTTCTCATTTCTGATTCTGTTTATGTGTGTAGACTCTCTTTTTTTCTTGATAAGTCTGTCTAGAGGTTTATCTCATTTGTTTATTTTCTCAATGAACCAGCTCTTGGTTTCACTAATTTTTTCTATTGTTTTATTCTTCTTGATTTTATTTAGTTCTGCACTGATATTTATTATGTCCCTACTTCTACTGACTTTGGATTTCATTTGTTCTTCATCTAGTTTCTCTATTGGGATTTTATACTGTTTATTTGGGATTGTTATTGTTTCTTGAGGTAAGCCTGTGTTGCTACATACTTTCCTCTTAGAAATGCCTTTGCCATGTCCCACATATTTTGGGCTGTTGTATTTTTCTTTTCATTTTTCTCTATGTATTGCTTGATTTCTGTTTTAATTTATTCATTGATCCATTGATTATTTAGAAGCATGTTGTTTAGCCTCTATATGTTTGTAAGTCTTTTTTTTTGTGTGTGTGTAATTTATTTGCAGTTTCATACCACTGTGGTCTGAAAAGCTGCCTGATACAATTTCAATCTTTTTAAATTTATTGAGGCTCTTCTTGTGACCTAGAATGTGATCTGTTCTGGAGAACGTTCCATGTACACTTGGGAAAATGTGTATCCTGCTGTTTTTGGATGGAGTGTTCTTTAGGTACCTGTTAAATCCACTTGATCTAATGTATTGTTCAGTGCCTCTGTTTCCTTATTTATTTTCTCTCTTGTTGATCTGTTTCCTTACTTATCTTCTGTGTGGTTGATCTGTCTATTGATGTGAGTGGTGTGTTAAAGTATGTATTGCAATCTATTTCTTCCTTTAATTCTGGTAGTATTTGTTCTACATATTTACGGTGCTCCTGTGTTGGGTGCACAGATATTTATAATGGTTATATCCTCTTGTTGGGCTGACCCCTTTATCATTATGTAATATCCTTCTTTGTCTCTTGTGACTTTGTTTTAAAGTCTATTTTGTCTGATACAAGTACTGCAACATCTGCTTTTTTCTCCCTATTAGTTGCATGAAATATTTTTCCATGCCTTCAGTTTTAGTCTGTGTATGTCTTTGGGTCTGAAGTGAGTCTCCTGTTGGCATCACATAGATGGGTCTTGTTTCCTTATCCATTCTGCCACTCTGTCTTTTGATTGATTCATTCAGTCCATTTTCATTTAAGATGATTATTGATAGATATGTACTTCTTGCCATTTTATTAATTGTTTTCTGCTGTTTTTTATATCTCCTCTCTTCCTTTATTCCTTTTATATTCTTCTGTTGTTATTGATGGTTGTCTTTAGTGTTGTAATTGGATTTCTCCCTCTTTTTAATATTTATTTATTTTTTGTGGGTGTGTATTTATTGTAGGCTTTAGTTTTGTGGATACCAAAGATTCAAGGATAGCTTTTTTAGTATATAATAGTCTATCTTAAATTGCTGATCACTCTATTTCAGACACAATCTAAAGGTATTTTTTCCCTTCTTTTTTCTACTCTACATTTTTCATTTTTGATGTCATAATCTGCACTGTTTGTGTATCCCTTGACTGATTTTATGTATGGCTGGTTTTGCTTCTTTTGTTTTGTTTTAATTTTGTACTTCCTTGGTAATTAGTTCGTCTACTGCCTTTTTTGTGGGTTTATTTTCACTAGTGAAAACTGTTTAGGCTTAGGGTCATTTCCATCTACAGCAGTTCTTTTAACATATCACATAAGACTGACTTAGTGGTGGTGAATTCCTTCAACTTTTGTTTATCTGAAAATTGTTTAATCCCTGCTTCAAGTTTAAATGATAATCTCGCCAATAGAGGATTCTTGGTTGGGGGTCCTTTTGTTTCAGTACATTAAAAATTTCATGCCACTCTCTTGTGGCCTGTAAAGTTCCTGCTGAGAAATCTGTTGATAGCCTGAAGGGATTTCCATGGTAAGTAATATTTTTTCTGTCTCTTCTGATAACACAATCACCTTACCTTTGATCTTTGCCATTTTTAATATTATATGTCTTAGTGTCTTCTTCCTTTGGTTCCTTTTGTTAGGGGATCTCTGTGTGTCCATGACCTGAGTGTCTATTTCCTTCCCCAGATTGGGGAAATTTTCAACAATTATTTCCTTAAAGAGACTTTCTATCCTTTTGTCTTTCCCTTGTCCTTCTGGTACCCCTATTATGTGAATATTGTTTAATTTGGATTGGTCACATAACTCTCTTATCATTCTTTCATTCCTAGAGATCCTTTTTTCTCTCTGTTCCTCAGCGTCTTTGTTTCCCTGTTCTCTAATTTCTATTTCATTTACCATCTCCTCTACTACATCTAATACACTTTAAAATCCCTCCACTGTATGTTTCATTTCAGATACTGTATTCTTCAGCTCTGAGTGGCTCTTTTCCAGGACTTCTATCTTTTTGTTGAAGTCCTCTCTGAGATCTTGAATATTTTCATGTAGATTCATGAGCATGTTTATGACTTTTTCTTTGAAGTCTTTATCAAAAACATTGGTGATTTTTGTTTCATTTAGCCCTTTTTCTGGTGTTTTGTCTGTAGTTTTGCTTGTAACATATTCCTCTGCTTCCTCATTCTGCCAGGTTTTTTGTATTTCTTCCTATGGAGTAATAGCTTTTTTTCTTTTTTTTTAATATAATTGATTTTATTATCATTAATCTACAATTACATGTGCAATATTATGGTTATTAAACTACCCCTTCATCAGGTCCCCCCCCACAAACCCCATTACAGTCACTGTCCATCAGCGTAGTGAGATGCTATAGAATCACTACTTGTCTTCTCTGAGTTGTACTGCCCTCCCGTGCCCCCCCAACATTACATTTGCTAATCGTAATGCCCCTTTTTCCCTCTTATCCCTCCCTTCCCGCCCATTTTCCCCAGTCCCTTTCCCTTTGGTAACTATTAGTCCGTTCTTGGGTTCTGTGAGTCTGCTGCTGTTTTGTTCCTTCAGTTTTTTTCTTTGTTCTTATACTCCACATATGAGTGAAATCATTTGATACTTGTCTTTTTCGGCTTGGCTTATTTCACTGAGCATAATACCCTCTAGCTCCATCCATGTTGTTGCAAATGGTAGGATTTGTTTTCTTCTTATGGCTGAATAATGTTCCATTGTGTATATGTACCACATCTTCTTTATCCATTCATCTACTGATGGACACTTAGGTTGCTTCCATTTCTTGGCTATTCTAAATAGTCCTGCAATAAACATAGGGGTGCATCTGCCCTTTTCAAATTGGGCTGCTGCATTCTTAGGGTAAATTCCTAGGAGTGGAATACCTGGGTCAAATGGTATTTCTATTTTGAGTTTTTTGAGGAACCTCCATACTGCTTTCCACAATGCTTGAACTAATTTGCAGTCCCACCAGCAGTGTAGGAGGGTTCCCTTTTCTCCACATCCTCGCCAACATTTGTTGTTGTTTGTGTTTTCGATGTTGGCCATCCTCACTGGTGTGAGGTGATATCTCATTGTGGTTTTAATCTGCATTTCTCTGATGATTAGCGATGTGGAGCATCTTTTCATGTGCCTGTTGGCCATCTGAATTTCTTCTTTGGAGAAGTGTCTATTCATGTCCTCTGCCCATTTCTTAATTGGATTATTTGCTTTCTGTTTGTTAAGGTGCATGAGTTCTTTATATATTTTGGATGTCAACCCTTTATCAGATACGTTTTTTATGAATATATTCTCCCATACTGTAGGATGTCTTTTTGTTCTACTGTTGGTGTCCTTGGCTGTACAGAAGCTTTTCAGCTTGATATAGTCCCACTTGATCATTTTTGCTTTTGTTTCCCTTGCTCAGAGAGACATGTTCATGAAGAAGTTGCTCATGTTTATGTCCAAGAGATTTTTGCCTATGTTTTTTCTAAGAGTTTTATAGCTTCATGACTTACATTCAGGTCTTTGATCCATTTTGAATTTACTTTTGTGTATGGGCTTAGACAATGATCCAGTTTCATTGTCTTACATGTGGCTGTCCAGTTTTGCCAACAACAGCTGTTGAAGAAGCTTTCATTTCCGCATTGTATATCCATGGCTCCTTTATCGTATATTAATTGACCGTATATGTTTGGGTTAATATCTGGACTCTCTATTCTGTTCCACTGGTCTGTGGGTCTGTACTTGTGCCAGTACCAAATTGTGTTGATTACTGTGGCTTTGTAGTAGAGCTTGAAGTTGGGAAGCGAGATCCCCCCTGCTTTATTCTTCCTTCTCAGGATTACTTTGGCTATTCGAGGTCTTTTGTGGTTCCATATGAATTTTAGAACTATTTGTTCCAGTTCATTGAAGAATGCTGTTTGTATTTTGATAGGGATTGCATTGAATCTGTAGATTGCTTTAGATAGTATAGCTATTTTGACAATTATTCTTCCTAGCCAAGAGAAGGGGGTGAATTTCCATTTGTTAGTGTCCTCTTTAATTTCTCTTAGGAGTGTCTTACAGTTTTCAAGGTATAGGTCTTTCACTTCCTTCATTAGGTTTATTCCTGGGTATTTTATCTTTTTGATGCAATTGTGAATGGATTTGTTTTCCTGAGTTCTCTTTCTGTTAGTTCATCATTAGTGTATAGGAAAGCAACAGATTTCTGTGTGTTAATTTTGTATCCTGCAACTTTGCTGAATTCAGATATTAGTTCTAGTAGTTTTGGAGTGGAGTCTTTAGGGTTTTTTATGTACAATATCATGTCATCCGCAAATAGTGACAACTTGACTTCTTCTTTACCAATCTGGATGCCTTGTATGTCTTTGTTTTGTCTGATTGCTGTGGCTAGGACCTCCAGTACTATGTTGAATAACAGTGGAGAGAGTGGGCATCCCTGTCTTGTTCCCGATCTTAGATGAAAAGCTTTCAGCGTCTCGCCATTAAGTATGATGTTAGCTGTGGGTTTGTCATATATAGGCCTTTATGATGTTGAGGTACTTGCCCTCTATACCCATTTTGTTGAGAGTTTTAATCAGGAATGGATGCTGAATTTTGTCAAATGCTTTTTCAGCATCTATGGAGATGATCATGTGGTTTTTGTTCTTCTTTTTGTTGATGTGGTGGATGATGTTGATGGATTTTCGAATGTTGTACCATCCTTGCATCCCTAGGATGAATCCCACTTGATCATGGTGTATGATCCTCTTGATGTATTTTTGAATTCGGTTTGCTAATATTTTGTTGAGTATTTTTGCATCTACGTTCATCAGGGATATTGGTCTGTAATTTTCTTTTTTGGTGAGGTCTTTGCCCGGTTTTGGTATTAGAGTGATGCTGGCTTCATAGAATGAGTTTGGAAGTATTCCCTCCTCTTCTATTTTTTGGAAAACTTTAAGGAGAATGGGTGTTAGTTCTTCTCTATATGTCTGGTAGAATTCAGAGGTGAATCCATCAGGCCCGGGGGTTTTGTTCTTGGGTAGTTTTTAGATTACCAATTCGATTTCATCGCTGGTGATTGGTCTGTTCAGTTTTTCTGTTTCTTGCTTGGTCAGTCTTGGAAGGTTGTATTTTTCTAAGAAGTTGTCCATTTCTTCTACGTTTTCCAGCTTGTTAGCATATAGATTCTCATAATATTCTCTTATGATTCTTTGTATTTCTGTGGGTCCATCGTGATTTTT